>JAIPMN010000747.1:0-25678 GCA_020650975.1 Apostichopus californicus | reverse complement strand
CCCCCCCCCCCCCCCCCCACCCTTCCCATTCCCTCCCATCTTCCTCACTGGTTCAGTTGAGGGACATACAAAACCAATTACATCCAAGATCATAAAACAAATTTAGGAATTAAGACCAAAACTTAATTGAACAACATCTACAGTAGGTTAAGTTGAAGAGAACATATTTGTGGTCAGAGAAGAGCACACAACAGTTTCAAAAGTGAGAGTTCCTAGTTTTTGGTATTTCTGATGTACTTACTTTGATTGCATATTTGTCCTATAAATCCAGAAGGACAAACACAGCTGAATTCGTTGACACCAGTGATAACGCAAGAACCAGCATTTAGACAAGGATTAGGACTACATGGAGTTTGAACTGCAAACAATTCAGATCAAATTTAAACCAACTACTGGATTATAGTTTTATTAGCATAGTTCATTCAAAGTTCAATAGCATGTAGTACCGTGATATAGATATGACTATTTTTTTCCCTCCTCCATATGTATTCATGATCACTTAAAACATGGTACACATTAAAATTATACATTGCAAAAACAAAAAATGGTATGGTCTGTTACATATTCAAGCGACTGCAGTAAATATCAGTTAATGTAAGTAGACAGCAAAAGAAACCATTTGCACTACACACAGCTAAATAAGAAACATCTACGTAAACAGGTTTGGACAAGAGAAAAAGGCATTTCTTAGCTCCGGGAAATTCACTTTATTTTTCCGTGGCTGCTTTCGCTTAAATTAATTTAAACTTTCAACGCTCAAAGCAAATTTAAATTTATAAAAGAAATCATCGATATTTGGCTCGGTGTTACTTGTCTTGCATAAGAAAATATAATACTTCAGGTGGATAATTAAAAAGTTGTAAGGGTGACAGTAAACGTTGCGAAAAACCAAAAAAGATATCTTGTTTGGAAAAAAGAATTGCTTATTTAAGAAACGCATTTCGCCATTAAGGATAACATTTGCCGTCACGTAGCAGTCCCAGAAAAGGTGCTCGATTGACTCCTCGTCAATTTTGCAAAAGGAGCACAGTGGAGATTCTGATTTCCCCATCAAAACAAAAGTCTATTAGTACCTAAAATCCTATGCAGAAATCTAAACTGAAAGAATTGAAGCTTGGCCACAGAAAGAGTGCTCCAAGGAATACTAATAAAGATATGACTAATGATGAGCTACTGAATACCTATTTCCATATGGTTCTTTGTTCTATGTCACTATATCACATATTATGTCAGTTGCTTTAATGATCTGCTCGAATGCAGTTGAATAAACACGTCCAATAAACCTAACCTTTGGAGTTCTCTCATGAATTTACCTCGTCAACATCTTATATGAAGAAGTTACAACACTCTGGATGACAAAGAGCAAAGTGTAACCAACAATAATAAGTTTGGAATTTGAAATATCTCAAAAGGATGGATTTGCGAGCCAAATATTTTGATTTTGCAAAAATTGTTCCTATTGAATGCATTTACATGTTTGGCTGATTTCTTTTCCAAACAATAAAGCTTACCATTAAAAAAAAACATTCTGACTTTGTAACATCAATTTCCTCTAGCCAATTTGGACTATCTAGGAATTATCTCTGTAGACTTGCATTTCCCGATGTGTGAAACCATAAAGAACAATAAATTAATACTTCCTAAGCAGCTTGCATGCCTGAACCATGCTGCAGCCACCCTGAGAGTCCTACTTTGGATGTAGTAGCTTACACAGTGTTAAGTGTAACTTACATGAATGGCTTGTTTAATCAGTAATTTGATAGTGTAGTGGGCTCATCAGGTAAAAATATCTAGGCGTACTAACCCTCTTCACACCGGTTTCCAGTAAACCCTGGCTGGCAGGTACACATAAACTCAGTTTCCATGGAGATGCAGAATCCATCATTCATACAAGGAAAAGAATTACAGGGAACGTTAGCTGAAGATGGAAGTAAAGAACATATCAACATATCAAATATTACTCATGACATTCCGTCTGAAAGTTGACTCCTTGGAAACGAAGTGATTATTAGATCAAGTATGAACATTCATTTTGATTAACTCTTTGTATAATGTAACTAGCAATATAACTAATATAACACCCTTCTCAGGACTTCTGCAATCCTTTTCCCTACTTCCAATAAATGCAGAAGTTTTGAAAGGAATTATCCAGTGACTCCAGTACTCGGTTAATAACAGAACTCCAAATCTATTTTTAAACAAATTCACAAATTATTTTACTCTAAACTCCCTTTGGATCAAGCGGCCGCCTTGATGAGATGATAATCTTCCACTAGTTCCACGACTTAAATGCCCAGAAGGTTTGAAATCTTGCTGCTTCCATTGAGCGAATTAACGAAATTGATAAGCCATCTTAGTTGCACTGAGTCTCCCAACCAGAATACATAACATGGCTACATAAACAATCAGAAACTAACCTTGAACAACACTGACTCTAGTAAGACAGTGTGCTCTGTTTCCAGAATCATCTGTGCATGTGACATTGACTGTTGTATTTCCCAACGAAAATTCATTCGAGGAAGGACCCCTGAAGAGGATCCGACCAGTACCCGAGTCATCTGAGCATGAAGGTTGAGGTAGGGCAATGCGGACGCTGTTGGCACCAGGACTTACGCACTCTGTTAAGTCTGGAAAAATATTTCCACAATCAGGAGGTGTAGTATCCAAGGTCTCTGGGTAAAAGGTAAATTTATGCAAGTCAGTATATAATACTTTTTTCATTGTATTAGTTAGACCACTCCCTGCCCACTAGACCAATTCACAAATTTGACTGTTCAAGTTTTGAAGCGAAGCACAAGAAGTATCTCATCAACTTTGTGTCCAAGTAATGTGCTATTACCCACCCATTGCCCCCCTCCCCCCTTTCCTGAATATGCCTACCTCAAACAAATAAAATATTCTAATTTTTTCTCACATCATTGTCAAGCATCAACCATGACATTGTTTCAATTAATATCTTTTAGAGAGTGCATATCAACTCACCAATAAGAGTAATGGTAAATGTGCAGGGAAGACGTTCACCGCTTGCAGTTTCAAAGTATTCAATGGTTACTGTTGTTTGTCCTGTAGGAAATGAATCTCCACTTTGGTGACTTCGATTCAGGACAAGGAACGTTACATCGTTACTTTCAATCCATGTTACAGGGGTTAACACAAGACCAGTTGTTTGTAAGATGTCAGCAGGACATGGAGTTGCTGTAAATATATGTAAAGAAATATGATTTGTATGAAGTTTATTTAACCTTTTCATATTTGCAATAATGATGTTTACAAAATTTTCAAAACATTCAGCACTCTAAGAAAAAAAAAAGTTGATCTTCTTGTACTCAGTTCCGGCAGTCGTATCAATATACCACGTAGGCGGAAATCTCATTCAATGCCTATTTTGCACCTATAAAGCCCACTGTAGGAACAAATATCACTGTTTCAACTTCTTTATTACTTACGGATCTTCACTGTGACGACAAATACAGCATCCACTGTATTTCCACAAAAATCTGAAAAGGTATGAGTCACAATGGTTGAACCAACCCGTAACACATCTCCGGATCTGTGAGTAGCTGCCACCAGATAAGCAGTGCTGGAAGCATCGACAGCTGTAGGTTCTTCAAATTCGACTGCAGCTCCCACCTCTGTAACTGTTACTGTTACATCAGCAATGTTGCTTACAGTGGGAGGTTCAAGATCGACTGAAGATAAAACAGATGAACAAAATATGTGGGACACTGACTTTCAAAACTCACATGGCGATCTAGCCTGCCTTTAGAGACACAGTCATCACTCGAGCATAAATAATTTGTTACTTCAGGGTATAAACTTCCCAAGTACTGCCATTAGGATTCATCGTTGAGGGCACCTAATTAATTGACCAGCCATGGTATTTTTGCAAACACAAGTGATCTAATGGCCCACACTACGTACCTGTGTGAAGACAAGTTAAGCTTGACCACTGAAATGGTACACTGTGCGTTTAATCCTTAATTTGTGCAGAGGACCGCTCAGTATGGCTAGCATGCATTATCAACTCGGGTAGATATGCGATCTCCCCTGTATTTGGCCAAAAACAGGGGACTTAGGTGGTATTTGCTATAGGCAGGGAAGATCGTAATGCACACTGAGTGCACACTAAGTATTTGCTGGAGGATATGGTTGTTTACACTCTCAACACAATTAAATGATATTGCTACATGCTTGACATAACCCACAGATCATGACCTAGACACACCTGGACCAAATGAAGTACATCATTTATAGCAGTAAGTTGGCCATTCAAAAAGCTGAAAGATTTACAAGGGTAGCATACCTGCTTCGTGCATAACGATGAATTCACAGGATACAATTGTAATTGCAGTGGTATCGAGGAAGAGGTACATCACTGTAGTTTGGCCAACGGGAAATATATCACCAGGTCTGTGAGTTTGGGTCAAGAGGACAAAGCCTGCAACTGAACCAGGTTCTATCCACCTTACCACTGCATCTACTAATGTCCCATCTGTCACCACATAAACATCACCTGGACAAGTTATTGTTGGAGTTGCTCCTACTACTACAAATAGATCAAATGAAGTATTCTACCTACAAACAATGTTGTTTCTGTACATTCTATGCAGTTTCTGCAGGAAGTATACATTTTGTTGATGTGCTTTTAGATATGGCAGCTTACATTCTTTAAATTTAGAAAATATTTCCTTTTTTATAACCAGCCTCCCCAAATCGACCTACTCTCTGGTTCAATTAAATAACTTCGGAAGTAATGACTTCCTTACCTTTTGGGCATACAAATATACAGTCGACGGTATCCAAACTCACCATAGCAACATTGACCTAAACAAAGACTTTTGGCCATTAAAGGAATTGGCTGGTGGAAGATTTGGATACATTGTCCTCATAGTTCTTATTTTTCTCTTTCTAACCATGTAAAAATGTCCCCATTTTACATTTTCTTCTTGTAGAAATCTGTTTTTCAAATTCACCAGTTTCTCATCAAAAGCCCTGTTGTTCGAATGCATCAATTTGGTGAATGACTTAGTGCAGGCAAATAGGCAAAACGAGCGACTTGAAGTTAACACTCCATTTCCGCAGCAAATACACTCTCGCGTGTACACGCACAGGTGATTGCTTATTATATATTAGTAAAAGGAAGCTTGAAAAGTATTTGGAACATCGAAAGATGAAACTTGGCGAAATCGATGTCAGAGCAGAATGTAGTACCAAGAAGCTTAGGCTTCGTAGAACTGTCCCATTGTAAACGTTAGAGTAGCCAACATGCAAACATCCTTCGCATTGGAGCTGGGACAGCGCGATGTATAAACAACGAAGAGTATGATGTTCAAACTGATCTTGTGTTACACAAAAATCACCGATGAACTACATATATGATGGCTTAACGATTTTTTTAAAACATATATAATTTTATAAGAAATTTCACTGAAAATTATAAGGAAGAAATTAATCTGCATTCAAACGCGGTTTTTGTTGTGATTACTGTAGGAAATGTGAGGAGCTTTGGTAATGTTGCAATTTGCATTCTGCGTTTGCGAAGATGACGTTAGGTTTTCTACTGATCAAAGCCTATTTGAAATGTCCATCCTAAACGATTAAAAAGTTGTTTCTCTGTCAAAAGCCACACTAGCGTTACCATATATTGAAAACATGTTTGGAAAATTATTTCTCGTTTTTTTAAGGTAACTTCTAAGGGCAACCAGACAATCCTTTAAATGCAGCAGCGACCTAGGTCAGATGCAACTTCCCTCACCAACAATGTGGGCCAGTAATGTAGTTCGATGAAACCATTAGGTCTTCATCAACAACTGTGTGTTGTTTATGTACTAGATTACTAATTATCCTTCTTTTCAACTAAAACAACTTACATAAGAATAAGAGGGTATACAAAACTAGGTACAATGCCATTCCGATATGATCAAATTTAAATTCTTATTCTTTCTCAATAAAAAACTTTTACAATATATGTGAGTATAAGGCCCGATAACACATACGGTAAGAACAAACAAGGGGAAAGTATTAACAGGATTAGATGTCTAATGTATGAGTGTTGAGGGATGAAGAAAAATGCCTCTAACAGGACGTCTTTAATCTTGACCTATCAATAACTTTCCAACCAACTGTCCAGCAGAGATAGTCAATGTCAATCCTAGGGCTGCAGGTGCTTTGGTCACAAAAGAATGCCCAGTGCATGATGTTCTTGCAGTTGATCTCCGTTGCTATCTAATAAAATTTATGTTAATCCAGCTATATAGGGATTAGCTATCTAATCAAACTTTAGTCTAGCTTGAGTCCAGCTTTATAGGGCTACATATTGGAGGTCGGTTTATAGGGGTTGCTCGGAGGAAATTGAACTTTATGACCACACAGGGCAGTTTTATTTTTCAGGGGATTTTTCGGGTTGCCCCGGAGAACAAAGGCAGTACATATTGGTTGTCCAAACAGCAAATTTGGTTGTCTGAAAACATAACAATGACCAATTTGAACATTGTAGGAGAGATGTGTAGGTGGGTGAATATCACACAAGCTTTTGTGGTGATACCAATTTAACAGTTTACCTATTTGGTGGTATTTAGTTACAATGCAATCTGTATTTTAAGAAAAGAACTGGTCATCCAACAGACAACCTCCACTTCTAATTTTGGTTGTCTGATCAGAAATTTGGTCGTCTCGGAGGACCAGACTACCATTAAAAGTTTGCCCTGCTACAACTTGAGGTAGCCAATGTATGCAATTAAGGCCTTTACATACATCACAGTTTTCCACACTATAAAGTAAACATAGCAAATAAAAAATACTTATATAATTTTTGTGTAAATAGAGACGCAATCGATATCGCACGATCGTTGGTACACCACGGTCATCGACTTATTTTGAATATCATAACAGAATTAACTATGCAACATCTATTACAGGTTAATTCGAAGAGAAACTGTGTCTGGTCAATCAAAATCAGTGAGGATTGTGAGAGTTTCTTTTTGGTATTTCTGATATACTTACCTTGATCGCATACTTGTCCTGTAAATCCAGGAGGACACATACATCGGAATTCGTTGACATCAGTGAGATTGCAAGAACCAGCATTTAGACAAGGATTAGGACTACAGGGAGTTTGAACTGGAAATAATTCAGATCAAAATTTTAAAAAAAATAAGGGATGAAATAAAACAAAAAGTAAACAATATGAAAAATAATCTTGCAGAGTGAAAGCTTCACTAAATGGTAGATTTTAAGTCTCTGTTTTGCACGAAATTATTACACTTTGAAGCTCTTTGATTATCTGACTGACTATCATTTTCTAAACTTTATGGTCATAACATCAACACTTTCAATAGATCCAACTTTGTAAAATCAGATTTTTTTTACATTTCATGAAGCCAACCGAACTTCTTATTTGACTTCTATCAGAAAATATGAATAGTGTTATTTTGAAAAGTTTACTTGAAATATTTAAAAGCATCAAATATTCTGTTTCAAAGTGGGCGATATAGCATCTTAAATACTTTCATATTCAACTGACAGACCAAGGCGAAGCTTCCTGTGAACAAAGAAGCTTGTTATCTTCATTAAGTGGTGATCTCATATACCCATTTATGCCTTGAATTCCTACAGTGACACATCAGGAGAATAGTATAGGTGAACTAACCTTCTTCACACTGGATGCCAGTAAATCCTGGCTGGCATAGACAGACAAATTCTGATCCTATGTTGATGCAGAATCCATCATTGGCACAAGGAAAAAAGTAGCAGGGATCCTCCACTGGAGAAGAAAAGTAGTAAAGTACGTATCAGAATGGATGGTCTGCGCCTCATTGAAAAAAAGCTCCCACTCACAACAGATTAATAAATATTCAGGCTTCGGGGTAATTTAATCAAACACACTGTTAGACTAACGAGTGACAAAGACTGATAAACAGACACAAAGACAAAATGGAAATCTTAATACAAGCTAAAGCACTAAAAATACTAAAAAACTAAACTAAAACAAAAACAAAAATGGATTGTCAATAAACTAATCGTGAAATCATGAATCATAAATAGGAGCTAAATTTGTTCAAGATCGACTAAGTGTGATTGATGTTATTAAAATGCAATGTAACAATGCAATCATTAATTAGCGGTGACATCAGCTAAGGACAAAACGTACGTAACCATTCGTTAGTTTATTACCTGTCTAGATGACAAAATTTATATGATTACTCAATAATTAGCATTCAGTTGTCCAAAAAGGAATGTCTTATTACTTGACCAGTCCTTTTGAGAAGTAGATTAATGTGGAAAAATTGAAAAAAAGTTCCAACATGATACAGACCTTTGTTTTCTACTGAATACTTCCGAATTTACAATTAAAACAAAAGGATTAAACATTAAATCTCCTTTTGGGGGTCCTGCTTGGATGATAATCCTGCACCACTGGATCCTCATCTTGAACCGACGAGGTGATGACCTTTACTTCTTGCTATTGAGCGAATTAACAACTAACAGGCAAACATGCTCTTTCAGTCAAAATATGTTACAAGTGATTGATATTTATGTACAAATGGAAACTAACCTTGAATAACACTAACTCTAGTAAGACAGTTTGCTCTGTTTCCAGCATCATCTATGCATGTGACGTTGACTGTTGTATTTCCCAAAGAAAATTCATTCGAAGAAAGACTACTGGAGAGGATCCGGCCAGTACCCATGTCATCTGAGCACGATGGTTGAGGTAGGGCAATGATGACGCTGTTGGCACCAGGACTTATGCACTCTGTTAACTCTGGTAAAATATTTCCACAATCAGGAGGTGTAGTATCCAAGGTAACTGGGTAAAATGGAAGTAATATTTTGGTACTTTTTTTCATTGTTGTAGCAGTACAATAAAACAAATCAAAAACCTTTTATACCTGGCTCTCATGCTAACAGAAATTGGGCACAATGATATTTTACTTTAGAAAGAAAAATAAAGTTTACTATACACATATAAATTTATAGTGCTTGGAACTTAATGAAAATGGGTGCAATTTAATTTGATGCGAGATATCAAAACTTCTTGAAACCTTATTTAGTGTAGGCACCGGCACTGTTGACAGCATATCTGACTATTGATGAATGTTGAACTAAATATTCCTATCACTAGTGCAATGGGGGAAAATATGAAAAAAAGCAAGCAGATATGTGAAGACATACAGCAAGTCTTCATACTTACACCTGACAGTAACATCAAACGAACACCTTCCAATATTTCCAACACTATCTTGATACGCATAATTTACAGTTGTGGTTGTTCCAAGTAGGAAAACTGCAGTGAATCCGTCAGGTCCTTCTATTTGTTGAATAGGTTGAGATACATCCTCAACAATAAGTTCATCCCACATGACAACTACAAAACTAGACATCGAAGTTGTAACTTGAACAATATTTGTCGGGCAATTTGTGATAGACGGTGGTGTGACATCCACTACTGCATGAGGATATTGAATGGAAAACAATAAGTTGTCATTTTAGTACCATTAATATTTATAGTATTATATTAACATTAATTTTACCCAGTTCCATAATATGATTATCATACTTCTGATTCATAATAATTCAGTCCAATACAAGTATCATTTCAAACGATTGAGGGCAAGTATATTCATGAAAATGTACATCATTAGCTTAGGCTAAGGATAGCCTAGGGTTGGTGAGGTTGATCAATTAAAAATTGCTGCAGCTTGTTATTTATGCTACTCCAGTAACATTACAGGCTAAAATAGCCTAGGTTTGATGAAATTGATCAATTTAAAATCTGCTGCAGCTTGTTATGTATGCTGCTCCATTACCCTTTCAGGTTAGGCCAAGATAGCCTAGATTTGATGAAGTTGATCAATTAAAAAATGCTCCAGCTTGTTATGTATGCTATTCTAGTACCCTTACAGGGATATAGGCCAAGATAGCTTAGGTTTGATGCAATTGATCAATTAAAAACTTATCCAGCTTGTTATGTATGCAATTCAGTAATCTTACAGGTTAGGCCAAGATAGCCTAGGTTTGATGAATTTGATCAATTAAAAACTGCTGCAGTTTGTTATGTATGCTACTCCAGTAGGCTACTCTTACAGGTTAGGCAAAGATAGCCTATACGTTAGGTTTGATGAAGTTGCTAACTAAAGTCTTCTGCAGCTTGTTATGTATCCTACTCCAGTACCCATTCAGGCTAGGTCAAGAAAATAGACTTACAGTGGCTATTGAGCCCACTCAGTCCAGAAACTATGGCAAACAAATGTTTCTACCTCATGAACAAGATGTGTCTGTCACAACCCAAATGATGATTTGTGGTGATTATAATATTGTCAAAAAAAAAAGACTGCATACTCAGTAAATCAATCAACTACTCACAGTAATCTGAGCAAAATAGATGAACAAGTTTAGTTGAAATCTCCTACAAGCAAACTAACGGTGCGATAGCATTTATTGCCGACAAGATACAACCTAATTAGCTGATATATAACCTAATTACTCATTGTATTAAAAGTACTGTATGTTAAAAAGTGGGGATTACCTGCTTGATGAAGATACTTACAAAAAAATCAAGACAGATATTTTAGAAATAATAAAACAGATCATTAAACGGAATAGTAGATTCGCAGCAAATATCAAAGAGTTTGCTACTCTCTTATGTTCATTACTTTGATGGGATTGACAAATACGTATATTCAAGCCAGATCCACGTGTCTAACATTTTAAACTTTTCATATCAATGGCTTGCATCCTTTGTTGTCATGGTAACAATTTTTTTTAAATAACCTTATCTACCACACCAAGGTCAAATAGATTAACTCTGTACCTTTGCTTCTTACGCTGTTTGAACTGGGATCAATTATCAACGAAAGGTAAAAGTAGAATAATTCAATTTTTTTATAGCAACATTTTGAAACTATTTTTACCTGTATTATTAACTGTAACAACAAGATTGCAGACAGCAATATTTCCACAGCTATCTGAAAATGAAAACGTTACGGCTGTTTGACCGACTGGAAAGAAATCTCCACTCCTAGCAGTGGCTGAGGGCAGCAAAACAGAGCCACAATCATCAGCGGCAGTAGGTTCCATAAATTGTACAGCCATGCGGTCTTGCAGCGTAAACACTTCCATGTTCACGCAATCATTCACAGTTGGTTGAGTTAAGGTGACTGATGAAAGACAGAGCAAAGAAAATGCTATAATTTTAATTAGAAATGAATTATGAAACGGAAGGATGACAATGGGATCTTATCTCTCTTTAAAAATCTCATCACTCATATTTGTACACTTTTACTGGAGTTGGTATCATGTATGGGTGGGTGGATGGACCATGTGTAAGGGGTCAAAGATGAATATTGCTCAGACTGGCCCATTCTTTCATGTTCCCATTTCACCTGTTTCCTATCTGTAAATATACAGGGCGTACATTTGTCAAAAGTACACAGGGTGGCTCCATGTATACTTGCCCTTTCAGACTGAAATTGTAATAATTATCTTTCCTCTTAGTTAATTGATAAAATGACACAAACAATAAAAAGTGAACACTACCACAGTGATGCAGTTTTAATAATAAGTATATAATGTATATACTGTAAGGATTGTCCCAACATTTTCTGGAAAGAGAAACCATGGTCAAATAATGTTTCATTTTTATCACCATTGTCTATGGTTACATCCATTATTTTCTGTCAAGGGTCCATTGCAACAGCACAGTATGGACATTCAGAGCCTCTCATCAGGAACTTAACAAAATTTGCACCTGATACATCTTACCTCTAAGCTAGTTTCTAAATCCCTGCAGGAAGTATATATGCAGAAAATATCAAATACATACAGAACTTCTTATGTGATCGTTACAGCAGCAGGTAAACACAGACTTGAGTTCCTTTACAAAAGGAAATTAAAAATACGCACCTTCCTGGACGGTAACACAGAAAGTACAGGTCTGGAAACCCTGGGAAGTTGTAAATAAGTAAGCTACTGAGGTTTCACCAACTGGAAAATCATCCCCTGGTGCATGACTACTTTGGATAAACTGGAAACCAGGTGCATCCGGTTCTCTCCATGTTGCAGCTGCAGTCTGCGAAGTTCCTGCTATGGTCAGGACAAGTACGTCGGCTGGACACACCACTGTGAATGGACCTCCTGCGACTAAAATTTCGAAACAAATAATGTGAATTTAAATGCATGCATACAGTTCCAAAGTGGTCTCTTTTGTTGCATTAGAATGAATGGCAAGAATAACCAACTTTCCTAACTGTCTGTTGTGTCTCCTAACCTGGGGATGTTGCAAAATATTATCATCACATTTGGATGGTCATGATCAATGTCCTGAGATGCAGAAATAAGCTAAAGAAGGGATAATTAATGTCTGGTGATTAAGACACATCAAAATGATACAAGTTAAAGACAACAATATGGCTACATCAAATGAAACTACATATAGCAGTTGTTGGAAACAGAACTTCAGAATCTCTAATATTTTATGATATAAACAATATTGCAAATCTTATATTTGTTATGCAAGATCTGAAAACTGAACTACTATATTACGTTAACAGTTTCTAGCTAAAGCTGTAAATATCAGGGATGTTTTCGAGAAGCAGAAAATCGAAAAACTACAGCAATTTTCCTACTATACTTCTAGACAGCATCATTAGCTCAGTGCAAGTTAAGGTCTCATGACCTGCTCTCCTTTTGCATTGAATTACAAGTTACATATGACAAATATATGAAATAAACATGACACTCACTCAGATCACAAGTGGTACCCGTAAACCCGGGTGCACAAATACAGAGAAAGGTCTGCATGAGGATACAGAAACCACTGTTCTGGCAGGGATTCGGGTCGCAAAGGTCTCTGCCTGTAGTGAAGGGAGGTTGCATAGAAAAGGTTCAACTGATAGAAGTGTTAAATAAAATTTGCATTATCTCAACAGCTGATATCTATAGGCTGGATTTTCTCCAAAGATCACTAAATGACTTTACCTTAATCTCAAGTGCCATTAACGGAGCTATACAGTTGGACTTACATTGAAAAAAACAAGCATTTACATTGTTTTCCAAACTTTGACATAAGCTGAACTGAAAGAATCCTTGACCTCCCTCGAAATAAAACAAACTAAAGGTTCTTGTTCTTGCGAAGGCGGCAATAATTACCAAGTACGTTGAACTACTTACTAAACATGCAATCGTTGCTTTCAGAATTAAAACTATCAAGACTGGTTGAGCTCTAGACTTGACTAGACTACATTTGACTTCAAATCAGCTTTGACCTCTACCAAATACCAAAAGGATTTTTACATTCCCCAAAGAAGTTTGACCAAATGGATGTTTGCACATTTAATCTTTACAAGCCAAGACCACCAGACTGATTTATATTGTCTACAGAAAAGTAATGTACCATACATACCCTGTTGGCATGAGTCTCCAGTGAATGGAGATTGACAGACACAGCGTGATTGCTGGTCAGCTGTGAAGAAACCAACTCCTCCATTCTGGCACATAAAGAAACAACAGGCATCTGCAACCATCAAAGCTGTGTGAAAAAAAGACAGGAAATTTATTTGTCATTTAGAATTTTTTTTTTTAAATTTGAAGTGCCGGTTATTCTGTTTGGTTTACATCCTACATCATCAGTTCACACTCTGACTGTAAGTTTGCCGTGCGACTGGCACAAAAATGCTGGTCAATTACAACACATTACAAGAAAGACAGGAGTGAGGTTAGGAATATTACAAAACCACATGCAATGGCCTCAGTGTTACTGTTTCAGAGAGGTAATGAGTTGAGAATATTGCTTTGTTCAAAACACTGATAACTCAAAGACATCTGTAGAAAAGAAAACAGCATCAAATTACAATCTATTGTATAATTCTGAACAGACTTGTGCAACCAACATGCATGATTTTATCAAACAGGCACATCAGCTATAAAAATAGTATACCCATTTCTTCAGTTAATGTATTACATTAATTTACTTAAGGCTCACTCCGGTGTATGTTATACTCATCACTTTTCCTCATGCAAAATACAAATGTTTGATGTTTTCAGCTCACTGTATCAGTCACAAACACACCCAAGAATATAAGATATCAGCAGCTTGTCAAACTGGTTCCTTTGACTTGTTTCAGATCACCAAGGTTACCTATAACTCACTTCGGTGTATACTAATATTGTATCTCTTAACTTTATGTCAGAAACACAAAATATGTTTTTGTTAGCTCGCATGTATGTCAAGTTTCAAATAGATATCAGTACGTTAGCTACAATGGATTTGTCCCATCCTGATTCCTTAGTTGTATGTAAGCCAAGGTCAGCCAAAAGGTTACTCTGTTGTATAATTACACCATTTCAATTCACCTCATTAATACCATACACACTGACAATGGACCAAAGCTGAACATTTTTAAATGAGCCTCACAGTATATTTGAATTATTATTTTTTGAGAGTTTTATTAACTAATCTCATGCAAACGACAAAATTTACCACTAGAAATGGTTGAATTCCTTTGCACTATATTCTCTTCTCTGTGATGCTATGTATTTGCAGTAAGTATGAAAGAGCAATCAATTTAATTTCTTTCTGCAACAAACATAAAGTGACATCATACCTAAAGGGTCAGGAGAGCCTACATTCCGTTTACTTATGTGTCGACCTGTAAAAGACAAAACATTACAACAAAATATGTCAACATGATATTTGCATAAATTGCAACGATTGATTCCAACTTGACTTTGTCTAAAAAGTAGATCATGATGGTCAAGTCGGGTCGTGCTCAGACAGGGAGTGTGCTGACCGGCTTAACATAAAGCTATACAGGTCTAACATGAAGCTATACAGGTCTACCATGAAGCTATCGGTTCAGCAATAATTCACTTTGTGATGTTAAGTTCCCTATACTTTCACCAAACGCCTGTATTTGCTTTTAATTACGGTCTTCCCTGCCTATAGCAAATACTACCTGAGTCCCCTGTTTTTGGCCAAAAACAGGCCAGATTGAATATCTACCCGAGTTGGTAATGCTAGCCATACTGAACGCTCCTTTGCACAAATTCATGAATAGACACACAGTGTACTATTTTAGTGGTCAAGCCAAATTTGTCTTCACACGGGAAAGTAGTGCTGGCCATTAGAGCACTTGCATTTACAATTAAACGGTGGCTGGTCAATTAATTAGGTGCACTCAAGGATGAATCCTATTGGCAGTACTTGGGGTAGTTTATGCCATCAAGTAACACATAATAAATACTGCAGTGAATTGAGGAGAACTGTTTTTGTATGGGCAGGCCTGACCAGTCATGTATTTCATTAGTACTATTCATATGCAGTGTTACAATTATTTGCAAGCTGATGTCTTTCTTTATTATTTCTTACCTGTGAAGGAGGATGTATCATACAACATGGGAGAGTGATTTTTTGTTGATGTACTATCCTTCTCATCCTTGTCCTGTGCTAAAAACTCAGTGCAGAAAGACCTTCCTGAAGTTCCAAAATTGATTTCTAAATCTCCTAGAAGATGAAATATGTTCAGCAATGTTTAATGAAATTATGTCTTATTTACGACTTCTTTAAGATATTACTATTAAAAGCAAACCAACAATGCAGTTTACAGTGAAGTCAACTTGAGAAACAGAATTTTCCTATATATTTATCGTATATTATTAGTATAATATTTTTAGAAATACGGCAACTTAGGCCACCTGACAATAAGCATGTGATTTCAACATACCATGTACAAAAGAGATGTTAAGAAGAGATTACGGCAAGAAAGGGTAATAAGTGTAAAATTTCAACGATACTTCTCCCCAAAGTGATCATTGGATGAACACTACACAAGCTCCATATATACATAAGATGTCTGATGACTCGGTTTTTCACTACTTCTTACTTTGTTTATACTGACCTGAGAATGTAAACATGACTCAATACAATTAAGGCTCTATGCTATGCTGCAATAATTTGTCATCAACTGACACACCATTCTCTACAGATTTATCTGCGATGATCTGTAACCTACACACGTAGCAAACTCTGAATATTCATCAAATTTGGATCCGCTGTACTATGAACATTTACAATGATTTGTATTACCCAGGTAAAGATTTCATCTGATTTTGAATCCATCAACTACGAGTTAGAAAAATCGAAACAAGCAAATAGTAAAAAAAATTACAATGGTTTATATAACCACACTTTATTATTGAAACAGTAATATCACAATTAAATGTTTCAACATTAACTTTTTGAGGCTATGTATTTACCAGCTGCACTGTGATGGTGATGAGCGACCAAGCCAACATTATTTATGGGACCAAGAGACCAAAATGTGTAGACCTGTTCATCTGTCGGGATCGGTTTATCCAGAGGATCATCTGGTGAAACGTGAAGAAAATACCAATGATTATGTGAAGTTGTGCAAACGCTGGTTACTTGTAGAGGGTCAAACAAAAGTGCAGATTCATGCAAATTCCAAAAGCCATCTATACTAACTAAATGTATGATGGTGCAAATTGACTTGACAATGCCAAGACCATAAGTATTCTTTCAAACAATATGATAATGATCATCTGTCTGGTTCTGAGCTGTGGTTTGATTTTATCCTTCAAAGATGTGATTTTACCAGTGGTTAAGGTCAGATTCCGTTGGAATTTCAAGGGATCTGAAGTCTACTAAGCGTGGAGAAAATATCCCTTACAACATGCATCTATTAACCTTTACTGTGTAATGTTGGTGAATGAATGGAAATAAATCATAACATGTGCTTCACAATACAGATCTGGTGTTTGCTGTTTCACTGTAGCAATCCTGGAAGTTTCTGATAACGCTGTATAGATCAACAATTTTGTGGTTACCAAACACAGTGTTTGCAATTTGACAATTCAAACTTGGCAACAAGCAAGTCTACTAGTGCAGCTATCTATGTATTACATAGTATTCAAATCTATCAGCCTAACTACTGTACACTACCATTCTGTATACACTTTCACCTGTGATCTGGTAGGCGGAAAGTGTTTATTTTTAGACAAAGAACTATATGATTTGATCTAAACTTTTTAATGAAATTGTTCAATTCATTATTTTAAAAAGACAGCTGCCTCCACCACTGCCATACAGTCAATCCCCTTTTGCTGTGCTGCTGTTGCAAATTCTAAAATCTAATATCTAGTCTATCCTTACTTGTAATATTTCAGCGTTCATGTCTCCTGAACACGAGTTTGAGCTTCCCTTAACCTACTAACACCTCAATTCCTTCTGGTCTCCCAAAAACTGACAAACAAAAGTGTGAACCCTGTACATAATACCTGTATTTTTGGAAAGTTCAAACCTTATATATAATACCTGTATTTTCAGAAGTAAGAACCACTTACAAACACAATACATCTTTTTACATAGAGTAAATATATGCAGGGTACGTGAAACTTCATTTATAGGTAAATGAGTGTTCTCACCCGAAGACAGAGGGCGCTCTACTGTAATCGTTGTAACGCCATGCTTGATCACTGCTCCAACCAAGTGTACGTCATTGCTGCCCTCCGAAGAAAACGTATCTGGACATGCTCCCAAACCGCTGTTGACGACGCACTAGAAAGAAGAAGTCTATCAGCACTAGAAATGATATACATGAATAACTCATAAATTGAAAGGAAGTTACTCATAATTGCAATAAAAAATGTACTTAGAATTAACACGTAAGTGCATTTTGTATCAATGGTTAAGAACGTACCTCCAAATAGCTTCTTTTCTTGGAGTGTAAAATAGACGTTGATTTTTTTTACAGCCGGAATTGGCAATCTTTGACTGAGCTGAAGCTACATAATGGAATATGCTACCAAATATAAATTGAGCAGAATTCTGTTGTCCTTCTTCTTAATGTGAAGCCACATGCTAAGCAGAATTCTGTTGTCCCTCCTCTTAATGTGAAAAACTGACCGCATGCTACGCTGACCATTCATATTGACCTTACCTGTGTAATGGCACTCATATGATAGTCCTCAGCTTGGGGTTTATTGGTACTAGGATCAATCCACACGACTGTTACATCTGATCCAACCATCTGAGTCGTCGTTTCTGATCCGCTGATCCCAAAAGCCATGTACTCATTCGAAGCAACCCTCCCGCTCAACTCCAATGTGATCTGGTTGTTGGGTTTATCAAGTTGCCATGATACTTGGTACATGTCATCAAGCAAGACTTCACAACGTTTGGTCTAAGAAAAGACAAAATTACGTCATGTCCTTTACATCAGCTGCATGGTTGCATCTTTTACTATTGCTGTGGACTCTCTCTTTCTCCTCAGATACTTTACACGCAAACTGTACCGAGCAAGTTACTGAAACTTTGGATTTCCCCCAGCCTTCTATTTATGTTCTATGTTTTTGTTTATGTATTTACTTTTTAAGCCATGTCTAAAACTTTAAGAGTTTAATGTACCCAAAACATCTTCAATATGTTGCCACAATTTCTAGGAAGCTTACATTAATTTTGTGATAACTTGTCCATACTGTCCATTTGTGACAAAATGTGAGACCATATGTTGCATATTGCATGTTTGCTGTTGTTAGCTCCAACTGTAAGATCAGAAAGTTCTCTCTACCTTGCTTTGTGGTGGAAGTTCAAGGTAAGTAGCAGTTTTGTATAGTGGAGAAATAGTCTAAATAGACAGTAATATGCAGGTAAACAATTACCTTTGTGACATCTGGCATATATTGGGAAGAAAGTTCTTCATATCATGAACGAAAATGTGAAGGTGTAACATTCAAATTTAAACCCTATTTTGATAGGAAATGGTGTAAATTTCAAGGTAAACAAACAGCTTAACTTAAAGTTACCAATTAGAACTCTGGTATGTATTGTCACGAGTATGCTTGACACAAGTCTAACGACTATCGTGCAGCTGTATAAATTTACCAATAAATATTCTTTTGTTTTTTGTTTTGCTCACTGAGTTCGCACTAGTAACATTCGACATTCTAGTATGCTTTGTTTGATTCACTGATTGCTCCACGGGCATCAATTGAATTTGTGTAAGTCTTTGTTTATATTACTTGCATAAAATGCAGGTAAAGGATCAGTATGAATAGGCCGGGTGAGCAGGTCAGGGCGTGATATTCGTATTTTGTACTACTTGGTGCAAGGTGTGTTGGGTGCACCACAGCAGTTACTCGTTGCAGTTGGACACGATGTCCGTTGGGCGACGTTAGCCCGCAGTATTTAACTATTAGGATCGTTGGCTTTACTTTGCAGTAGAGGAACGCAAATAGTTAGTCGTATTCTTTTTCCTTATTTGAGTAAAGTGAGGCCGGAATATGTTGAAAGGTTGAAAAGACTGATAAAGATATATTTATGAGAGGTTTGTTTGTATCGAATGTCTGTACAGGGAGGGTATATTGTAAATAGGTGATGAGTGTTAAAAAGGTGTAAAATATATGGGATCATACAGCGAGATCAATGCATGTTTGATATGTTTCCTATTGCCGAAGTAATTCATGTTTGTGTGAAATATTTGTTTATACAATGCATACATTTTACGTTTTGTTTCAGGGTTTTTGCCCCTGGTTACGAGGATTTGAATAAAGCTACTCATATAAAAGACACACACCACTAGAGTCTTGATATTTTCCATTTGAATCGTTTCACCTTACCCGTGACCTTACTCTTGACAGAAAATGGTGCAACATTTCAAGGTAAGAAAGAAGCAGTGAATCATAACCCATTTAGATTTCAGTATTAAGCAGGACATAAAGTTCCATATAAAGGTAATCTAAGGTTAATCTGAAGTTACCTCTGTGGCATCTGATACGTGGGTAGGAATGACGGTGTTACACTTAAGTTCATAAGCAGTTCTAAAGTTACCTCTGTGGCAACTGATACATTGGTAGCAACGACGGTGTTATATTTGAGTTCATAAGCACTTTAACAGTTACCTCTGTTGCATCTGATACATTGGTAGCAACGACGGTGTTACACATAAGGTCGTAAGCAGTTCTAAAGTTACCTCTGTGGCATCTGATACATTGGTAGGAATGACAGTGTTACACTTAAGTTCATAAGCAGTTTTAAAGTTACCTCTGTTGCATCTGATACGTTGGTAGGAATGACGGTGTTACATTTAAGTTCACAAGCATTTTAAAAGTTACCTCTGTAGCATTTGGAAAGTAGGGAGGTAAGTTCTCCCTATCTTGATCTGTAATGGTGATGACGTTAAAGTTTTTGCCAACTTCTGGCTGAACCCAGACACCAATGAAATCAATACCAAAGACTGTTAAATCATCAGGTAATGTCATGGTAAGGTTAACACCTGGCTTGAATGAAAGTTTTGAATCTCTGAAAAGAAAGATGAGTTAATATGTTAATTACAACAGAGAAAAACATTTTAAAATGAACAATTAGGTCTGTAGAGTCTTGGGGTAAGTTAATAATGAAAACAACCATTTGAACTCAAATTTTATCTCACCAATATTCTCCTGCCCTCCTTGAGACCACAAAGGAATGACTTCACCCAGTGATCTATATCCCTGCTAGAAAAATATCCAAAGGAAAGGCTCTCCTTTGTGACGGTTATATGCAGCCTAAATGTGAAATTAATTTGAATTCCATTACTTACTCATCTTTATTCAACAGCTCTATCTTCCATTCAGTTGACTCTGGACTTCCACTACCTGCATAAATTGAAAATCCTGTAAGAATAATGCAAAAAAAAATTAATTGCTACAATCATTCTGTTTTAACATGATCAGAACATTCCCTACTTAACCAGACGTGCCAGAAGAAATGGTTCATTTTGAGGGGACAGAAACTTCAAACACAGTGGGACATGTGACTTTGAATTAAGGAAGCAAACCACAACATCACCTCTAAATGACTCCTGACAACTGAACCCTCTGTGCATTATGTAATAGTACAAATTCAGAGATTGTCTTTAACCATAATAATTCTTCGTAATTACAATTTTTTTTATTATTTATTTTGCAACAAAAAGGCATTTTCTAATTAAAGATTACATAAGTTCTCCATGAAAGGTCACTTTTGAATCTCAAAAAAAAACATTAAAACAAAATAGTATCTTTTCATTTTTTTTGGGGGGGGGGGGATTTTTCACTTCTAATTTTTGAAAAAGTGCATTTTTTTTCTCCAAACTCGGGCAAGTTCTGGTTAGGTTATTAATTTCAAAATCAGAATAAGAAGTATGCTGTGAGCAGTATTCAAACACTGTACTTCAAGTCAGGCCCACCGTCGCTCGTTGTAATTACACAAGAGAGAGATCAAATTAATATATCCTTTTGAAAAAGATGAATTAGCCACACCTAGATAACAAAAAAACACATGAAATCATGGAGCATAAACATTCTAAGTATATAATACTTGCAGGGTAATCGTAGTGATTGAATAGGTGTTTTAATGTGGAGTTATTTTTTATTACATACACATTTTGTTGCATACATCTTTATTTAGGTGTACAAACCTGACTTCCAATGATCATAGACAACACCGATGAAGGTGACTTGTTTGATATTTTCGATGACTACATTATCCACATGAAACTTGTAACCAAGCTTTGTGAAGGAAAAGTCTCCAAGCTCTCGTCTATCTGGAGGCTTGAACTGGCAGGAGATGTTAACATACCCATAATGCACCTGCAAGAAACATGCATCCTGATCAACAGTTTATTGATAGCTATTCAAGTACATTCAGTTCGCATTTACATGCTTTGACGATCAAACACCATAATCTTCATTACCTCAAATATGCGAGGCATGAATATATATATGAGAAGCCCAACCGGATAAAGTATAAGATTGTCGTGGATGGCTCTGGCTCTAAGAATAACGCAGAGAAGGCTACAGCCAGGCTGCATAGCATGTAATATTTTGCACTTTGCAGTTTACAAAAGTCACTAATCTTTCTTACAATAGGCATTGCTGGTCTGCACTGATAAATCTCTTTTGTTTGATATTGATTTCAGCATTGCTGCAGCAGATTTTGCAGCAGCTGCAGGGAAAAATATTTGTGTCCCGTAAACATCAAAGTCTGCAAGAGGTGCAGGATTGGACTTGGAATTCAAGTAATGTAAGGTTTCACGGTCTAGTGATCATCCTTTTTATGATGCCATAATCTAGTACTCTTGTTGTGTACACACAGGCATTGAACCAAACTACCCCTCAAAGTCACTATTCATCTTCAGTTCTT
Organism: Apostichopus californicus; assembly: GCA_020650975.1. Lineage (NCBI taxonomy): Eukaryota > Metazoa > Echinodermata > Holothuroidea > Aspidochirotida > Stichopodidae > Apostichopus > Apostichopus californicus. The sequence goes on along the minus strand of JAIPMN010000747.1, from coordinate 3,498 downwards.
TCATATTTTGTGAAAGATTCCCTTTGAGGCTATTACTAGGTGCTGTATGCTGCCTTTTCATATTTAATGCTTTGTTAAACTTTTCAGATGGGCACTGGGTTGGAACCAAATAGCCTGAGAGAATTCAGGCAATCATACATTGATTCAAGAACTGTATAATAAAGCGCATAGTAGTTGAGTTGGGTGTAAATAAATAAACACAAAATAGGCAGACAACTTGGTATGCTAGTCGTTATACTAAGGGGGCACTGCCAAACCACGTTTTATATGTTAAAAGTTTAACAACAAGTCTACAGTAGCTGGATTTAAAACACTGGCTCTGTGTGCAAATTAAAAGTCAAACAAAGTGAATGACATTTGACAGCCTAATATTGATGATTTTGATGTTGACCCCCTTTCACAGTTAAACAAACTGGTAATTGATCAATACCAACATTTGAAGTTTCCAATGGACTTTAATGACATCATATTTTACATTTATGGTAATAATAATGCCAAAAGTTGTTTTTATGTTTTTATTCAGAAATAACTAAATGTATTACATGCCTCATACAAAACATCCCAGATGGCTATCCAAGAAAAGTTTGCAATCTCCTTGCCGGATGGAAGAACCAACAGCACATCATGTTGAAAGTACATGCCTAAGCTTGCTGTTCTGTATAAAGTAAACACAGACAAACATTTTAAAAGGTCAGGATTACAAAGATGATGAGGGGAAGGGGTAGGGGGGAATGGTTTCAGATCGATTTTGGTGTAAAATCACAAAATTTGTAAGAATATTCGGGTCGACCAGATCAGTATTGTCCCCAAATGTGCTAGCAAGTCAAAAAATGGTCACTGATGCTCAGATTTCAACAGGCACAGCATCGTTACAAACTGAAGATGTTGCGTCTGGGACGCACTTTTTTAGCCAGTGATGCAAAACCTGCGGATGCAAGCTTTTTTTTGGGGGGGGGGGCAAGAAACCCCAAGTACACACACTCACAACTAGGCCTATGCAAAGTATAACAAACAATTTTTGGAATAAATATCTTTCTTTTCTTATTTCTTTCTTTCTTTTAAAAATACACAACTACTTCAAAGAACAAAAAATTCCCCCAATCCTTTGTACAGATGATTGAATTTGTTTGTAAACAACTTAATCTTCAATGTACAATCAACCGCAAAGTAGAGAGAATTATAACAATACTCCCATTACAAAGATTTTCATGCTGCAAATAGTAAACGATGCCTTTCCAAATTTCCTGTGATTTGATTGGCTTATAGTCCTTTTACAATTGTCTGCAGACATTCTTGCATCTGTATGCAACTATTTGTAATGTTACTGTCCCCTGTGGATAGGGAAATGTGTGCACTCAAATATCACAACGTTAGGTTTTGTTAACACATATTTCGAAGTGCTCATGGTACGAAGTTGTAGTTGAATTGTTTCTAAGAATATCATGCATATATTTGAACCATTATTTTGATGACAAATGTTATGACTTGGGACTATTTATGAACTGCCTGGGAAGCTATAGCATCTCTGATACCGAAAAGGATTATCTTACACAATGTTTTTTTCTCTCTACGCATTGAGAGCTGCTTAAGTAAAATGCATTTGAAAATCCGCCCTTTAGGAAGACTGCCATTCATTTTTCGCCACTGGCCACTTCTGCACCTTTCAAGGTTATTGGTCTGGAACATTAGCCTGTGTGTTATGCAATCAATTCGCCAAGCCTAGCAAAGGGAACGAGCATGGGAAAGTCACTTCCTCAGCTCAAAATCCCCCGATCTACTGCGAGAGCCTATTCAAATGCCCGAGGCAGGTAAACTGTGAGGGCAGTGGTATTAAAGGGCGCATTTTCAAATGGTGCATTCACACCACAGTAATTTCTTCATCACAAACTAAATTTTTGCGGTCCCATTCCCCACATGCTTCTGTCAAATATTTTGTGAGTGTAAACTATATACTTCGTCAAAAGTATAGCCATTATAGCATTGCAGCCTTACAGCAATGTGCACTGCATGATGCCTAGGCTAGCATATATGGTAACTAATCTGCGGCAATCTTTCCCGTTTCAGAATTTGACAGTAAGTTTGTTGTTGTATACTATTTACAGCTTTTTTCGTTTTTTTTTTCTTGCACATTATAGACCTATCACTACAGGCTTCCATTTTGCACAAGCCAATGTTTTGTCAGGGGTCATTATAACTAAGTATTGTGCATTCCTGTAGAGGTATTTGGAAGTGCATGTTTTCATGGAGGAATGTAGGGACGTAAATTTTTCCAAACGGACGCAAACATTTTGAAGACCTTTTAAGATCCTGATAACAATACTGAGGCATTAAACTTCCAGCCTCAAAGCAGTTTGGTTCACTAGCTGACACATTTACTGACTGTCTAATTGAACCAAGGCGGCTTTATTGTCTGGGTAACTTCAGAAAAATAGAGCCTCCAGGAAAGAATTTTTGATAACTTCTAGCAACTTTAAGAAGGCTACACTATTTGAGGCAATACTGATGACCTTAAATGGCATCTACACCTTTCTCAGTTACATATATGTATCCAACGATTTATGGTTACCAGTTAAATGGTATATGTACTATATCAAAAACCATACAGAAGGTTAGTATTATCAGATGTGTATAATCAAAAATTGGGGCTTTGTAAGAAGCCATCTACACAACTAAAGCTGACTTGTTTCATTCAAATTTAATGATCTATCAGAAGACATGTCTGGTCATGTGTAATATCACATACAAAGCTACATGTAAAGTACATGCTTTGATGATATATAGTGAATTGGATTATATAGGGATCAGAATACCTTAAATCATTGACTTCTGAAGATACGCATGTGTGTTAACAAGGTGTGGCATGTTTGACCTGACATGACATCAAAAGACCTTTCAATTTCATTAAGTACATCTACTTTATATCAAACATCTACATAAACATAGTATTCCACGTTTCTAGTCTTGACATTAAAGGTTACAAGATTTGAGCTGGCTTTAACATATGGTGTATTAAAGTGACATTTGACCTCAGCCATACCATTACAATAGATGTGAGATCAATGCAACCAAGTATCCATTTTCGGGATATCATGTTTTCAAAGTTTCTACTTTCTCTGTGGACATATTGACCTCTACTTTAACAGCAGACTTCATCTATACCCTATCGTATCTGAGGCATTTAAAGACCACAAATGAGATCTGTCCAAGACTTATTCCAAGTTCCTCTACTTGAAATATTCATGAAGTTTATAAGATTTCATCATTGTGACCTCTGCCACTGTCTTTCAATAACCTTTGAACTTAACCTTTGAAAGCAATACGCTTTATCTACGTCATGTAAAGTTTCACAAACTTTGAGACCTATCTATTCAAATTTCCCTCCTTAATGCGAAGCATATTAAAATATACATATATATACAGGTTGAGACTTTTAAATTAGTGGAACACTTTGCTATTCAGACTTTCACACGGTGAGCGATCATCAGACCATTGATATAT
>JAIPMN010000746.1:0-12525 GCA_020650975.1 Apostichopus californicus | reverse complement strand
AAGACCCAATAAATAAACATTGAACAACGGTATCAAAACATCGGAGCCAACCGGAGGAATTAAATGCATTTTCTTTCTCTGTATCACAGACAGGCCTACTTAGATAATAAATATAGACTCTCTCCTTCCATCTAGGTATCTCCCACCTCAGAGCAATAGTGTATAATTTCAACACCTACTGCTTCAATTTATAGACCTGATATCGGTCTCTTGCAATCTGGCGATGTTGACGCTAAGATAGTTAGTGCGTCGTCCGTGCTACATCTCTCTGCTCACTCTTGCTGTCCTCCAAACCGAATTCCTCACCGGATTATATTAGGACTGATCAAAGGTTCAACGATGGTGTGGGGTTTCTTAGTGTAAGAGTAATAAAGGAAGTGGATACTTGCCAAGTCTAACATATCCTACTTTCATGTGACTATGTAAACAAAGCCCTCTCTACACGACATGGCTCTGTTAACTCGTTAACATACAAAGAGAAATCATGTGTATTCTTCAAGTTCAAGGTTTATGCTTTACAAATTGCCCGTTTCATTACAAACATGATCATTACTTTAAGAATTTAACATAAATTATCTGGAAACATTACCATCTTTAAATAAGTACAGGATATCTCTGAATTCAGTACATTGAATATGAAGTTTCAAACGTAGGAAGGGTATAAGTTTGGTACAAGTTTATAAAGACTCATTTACAGTAACAGACTGTGTGCTATAAATGTAAAACTCTACATATTGTATCAAAGATCACATTAAATCATGTATAAAAGAGAGAAGACCTGTACACTAAATTAAGAAACAAAATATTAATTCAAGCACACGTGGCTCAACGATGTCCTATTTAGACTTGATTAAGTCTTAACCCTTGTGTGTTAATCAATTATATCTCCCAAATGATGTACACGTTTGTTAGCTGTTTGGGGAAGTTTTTCATGATCACAGTTGTAATCTCTACCACACAGACCAATGATAATGATTGGGTGTGTGTTGCCTTTATATGAATACTAATTATTACAGTAGAAGACATGTAGTTTTCAAGATGATCGACATCAAGATTTCAACATCCTCAGGACTCATTCCAAAATCCTGATGTCAGCATCAAGTTTGCACTTGCACCAACCGGATAACGTTTTCGTGCATTTGCATGTTTCATTTCCCACTCAAAGAAGTAAGAAATCTGTTCTTTGTCAGAGTGCTTGAACTTTTGAAAAGTTCAATGTATTCATTGGCAATTTAATCCAGCTAAAAGGAAGCATTGATTGGAAGTCTCGTTGCCTTCAGCAATTACATAAAAAACCGTCTGTTGTAAACATGCATAGCTCTCCTTCAAATACCACCTCCATTCCTTGTCACACGTTCAGGAAAGAAAGACATTCGTTATGTCCTGCAGCAGTGTAGACTAGAGTCTCTGGTTTTTGTGTTTTGTAGGATTCTGTCTTTGAAATTTCAATATGATACTCTCCTGTCGTTCTTTGGAGAGATCTTAACGATTGTATGTTATTTGTTCATGCATCAACTGTGTGAGACCTACAGTACATTTATATAGTTGGATTATAATTTTGAGACTTGCTTCACCAATATTAAAGCAGTCATTAAACAGTTGTTTTTCCCCAAAACAAGTTAGTTTTATTTTCATTGCATTCAGCACAGTTTCTTAAGGAATCTGCACTCCATAGCACTTATTTCCAAAGAGGTGGCTGTGGTGTATTTGGAGATGTTGTCAACGTTAAGACCACTTCAGAGAATTCTACTTTAATTACAAGAGTCTCTTACATGATCCATTTTACTGCAAAACCTACTTAATAGCTATTTAGTAACCTGATCTAAGGGGACTTGTCAGAGAAATGCCAGGGTATTATAACCTTACAACAACTTTCATAGAATTCCACACTGTAACATATCATTATAAAGCATAATGTCTGTAAGTTTCATGTTAACAGCTAGAATTTGTACTTCAGCTTCTGTGTTCACTCCCTCTTGAATATGAATCTTACTAGTCATGTACAGCAAGCGAAGCCATTGAGACATGTGAACCCACAACGAATGTGAACCCATGCTATGTTGTGAAGCTACATATGTAGTTTCGCTGCAAATGACAACAAAGACATCCCAAATTCATTTAACTACAAATATGTACTATTTAAGTGCTATGTTCAGTATTAATCCCACTTTTTGTCCACATAATGATGGATTTTGCAATCCATACGCAGTAGGTTGCTGTCTTCAGAAAGGGTTCAGAAAGGTTTCCTTTTTGAGAGACTTAATTGTTTAATTTGAACCTTCTTCATGACCAGTAATAATTTGTAGGTGGTATAGAAGAACCAGCCAGAAAGCTCTTCTCGAAACCTAGTGTTACTGACCATTCTTAGTTACTGACTAGCCTGGATTTTGTGCTTAGTTGATGGTATGTAACACTAGTGTTACTGACCATTCTTAGTTACTGACTAGCCTGGATTTTGTGCTTAGTTGATGGTATTTAACACTAGTGTTACTGACCATTCTTAGTCACTGACTAGCCTGGATTTTGTGCTTAGTTGATGGTATGTAACACAAGTGTTACTGATCATTCATTGTTCATCAATGCTTTCCAGTTGTCATTGCTCACAAGCTGTTGCTCTTTTCAATTCCTAAATAAAGCCTACGTCTTAGCCACTTATCATCGTTGCATTAATTATGCATACAAACTCAATTTCATCATGTAAGTGTCACAGGAGAAGCGAAATTCAATCGTTTTAATTCAGCAACATCCCAGGCAAAGATCCCAAGCAAAGGTGAGATTAGCCATAAATGAAGGTGAGAGTGAATCATCAGAAAACGTTGCCTCTGGTGACTCTACTACATGGAAAGAAAAACAGTTTTAACATCCTTCATGCAAATTTATCAGGCTTGGAGGGCGTCAAAAGCAAGTGACAGTGTCAGTTGGAAGTGGTTAGGTTTCGAACGTGGATTCGTATTTCGTACACAACGTGCAATAGCCCAGGGCAGTGTGTATGGCTTCTGCTATAGCTTGCAGCACTTATAATGGGTATTGAAGCATATTAGGAATGTATGTTACAAACATATGTTGTGGTGTTAGCCATGCAGATGAGTTAGCAGTGTAAGTAAGCTGACTTCTAGGAGTGTGGAGCAGAGGACCATTCTCTATACAGGAGCTGTAATTGCTTTGTAGGAATATTAACACAGATCGATTTCACCGCATTTATTCAATCCTAGGTTTTTCCTGCTATTTTGGTAATATTTCAAACTTATAAGATGGTGTGATAAAAAAGGAGCGATCGCTTGTAATGGCACATTTTTAATTCGACCGCACAATTCATGTAAAATGATAACAATTAAGTCCAGGATGAGAGAAAATGGAGACAACTATTGATGATGATGGGGTTACATCTGTCACAAATAAGACAGACACAAAACTTTGTTCTTTCAGTATGTAAAATATTATCATTATTTATATACTATACATATAGTATATAAACAGTATACTGTATATAAAGTATACAGTATACTGTATAAATAGTATAAGTACTACACTGTAGATATATACTGTATACATATACTGCACATACACTATATAAACTGTATATAGTTATACTGTATAAATAGTATCTAGTATACAGTTTTATGCTTTAAGTAACTCATAGTAGAAATTGAAATAATCTTTGCTTTTGTAAAATGAATTTGAAATGCTTCATCGTGTACAAGCCTTACCAGTTTGCAACTTCTTTCATTTTATCTTGCTGCTTGCTCACTATTTTCTCCATAGCATCTGATAATTTAAACTTGATTTGTAAAATATATAATTCTAAATGCCAGATTCAATATTATGAATTAACAATGTTAAAATCCCTCTAGAGGCTACAAATACAAGGAAGGTTCTTTTGTTGCTTATTTTATTGTTTTATATTTATTACTGTAGGCGATGAGTAAGAGTAATTACTAAGTAGTTACGCTCAGTGAACTCACACGAATGACTCATTCACAGATTTGGTTATTTCTGCAAGTAGTCCACTGATGTGCATAGGAATCAAGGAATGTATGTCTTTGCAGATGCAGTTGAAACATTTTCTGAATTCACTCTCAAATTGATAAAATGATTTCATTTTCAGATGTGAATTAGTCATTAGCTTAGAACTGTGCATTGCTGTATATATGGTATACCTAGTGTGCTGTAGAGTAACAGGTTGTAGGCATAATATTGGTTATGTTAATTAGCATCTAGTTTCATTTGGTGAAATAATCATTGGCTGGTTGTGATAGCTGATGTGGGTAGGGTTGCAATATATCTTTAGTTGAAGAGTGGGGCAGGTATGTTCTGAAGGAGGGATGTAAGAGGAGCAGGATTGTCCCCTTCTCCTTTCAACAAAACTTTGGATTGTTTAGAGGGATACAAGTTATTGTACACTCCTATTGCAACATGTACAAGTTTTGGCGGAAATATCTTCAGTAACTTTTGAGTCAAGTTCATTTCTAGTTCAATGTTGATGTAATGGTATTTCAAAGTAAACCTGGACGTTAACATCACACACTCTAAACTGCTGCCCAGAAATAAATCACTCCTTCAGTGGGCCTCCCTGGGAGAGGCGCTAGAAACGAGAGCTGATGTTCGTTTCTCTTCTTCTTCTGATGATGAAGTAGATAGAAATATACATACTCCAGCTTTGAAGCTGTCAGGATACGAACACAGCTGTTGAAAGCGATATTTAATCTGTTGAACAGAAATGTCAAGCGTTTATTCATCAAGGTTTAATGAAAAAAAACAGGACCACTCAGTTGAGATTCAAAAGACTTGTTGGTGAACCTGTTAGGAACTCCAAACATTGAAGCGGTTTAAAAATAAGAAATCGAAGAAAATTATCATATGTTATTCCAAATTTTGTATCAAAATGATGGTGTAGACCTGTTTGATGCGTTCTAATTTTATTGGGAGGTTTGTTGATCGTAGGAGTAGGGAGAGGATGATTAGTTACATCATACAAAATTGATCGATAAATTACTGTAATTATTATAGAAGGTCATAATTATTATCTCCCCCCCCCCACCCCTCCAAAAGAAAAAAAAATGAAGAAAAGTTTTTAAAAACTGCTTTTAATATTCATTCACTCTTCCATCTCCACTAGTGCACTCCCCTGTCTATCTAATCTGCTAAATAACTTGGTAACAACACTGTGCTTCCACTGATCCACCTTGGGGTCGCATACAAATTAATGTTCATGTATGTTCAGAGCATTTGTCGTTAATCTTCTCACTAGCTTCAGAAACCTTTGCGATGAGATAGAAACCTATGGAAAGAGAGCACAGAAAACATTCCTCAGTAATATCAACATAAATAACCAAAACAGTTGTAGTTTCGTCATGAAAAGATTTGAAAAACAAGTTGCTTTTCTCCGCCTTTCCAAGGTGAAGTAATTGGATGTTCCCATTTCTTTTCACACACAAATACCAAGTTATGGTGAATATCTTCATCTCTGTGTATGGTGTATTATTGCTATATACTCTGTCTCCCTGTGTATGGTGTATTATTGCTTATAATATGCTCTGTCTGTCTCTGCTAGTCCTAATCATATCTCGTGACTGTCCTCACAGCTCCCCTGAAAGGTACACCCTCCATGGGGTCCTGTCTATTGAGGTATAGTTCACAACTCAAGTTTACAACCACAGAGAAATGCCACTCTATGTGCTATTACTGCTGCTAAACAATGCCAAGGAATGGCTGGACTCAGTTTGTTGTCAAGGTCAGGCTCATCTCTGTGGGCAGTTCAATCCATTAAGTCAAAACAACTGCTGGTCATAACCAGGCTGGAATGTCTCCTTCCTGAAGCAGAGGTTAGGATCATGGAATACTTCCTCTGTAGGGTAAATAATCAGGCTGAAAGACAAGCAGAAAAAGCTGAGTGGCTTTAGGATGTTGCGAGGCAAATCCTATGAACAGTTTTAGGATGTCAGCAAAGTTTGTATTGTATTTACCAATACAAAATATCATTTTAGTTAAAAAGCTATTTCTGGTTGAGGAAAACCTCATTGGCTCATTACCAGGGACGGTCATGGCTGCCCTTGTAATTGAAATTGTTGAAGCTTTCCATTGATAGCTTGCAAGAAATTATCAAGGCTTTTAGACTTTACACAGTGCAGCTTGTTCCAACCTAACAGTTTGTTAGGTTGATTTCATGGTCTAATGTTACTTCATTGCTACTTTCAATACATGATACATTACAGTCTCCATTCACATATCTATTTCTCTATCCATTATTCTGTTCATCAGATTTACTGTAGGAATGCAGGTAGAATTACTTGTGCTTCAGTGAAGGTTTTATCAAATCATATTTTTCTCTCTTGCCAAAATTTAATTTGATTTTTTGTGATACCTCTTATTACACCCTTTGCGTCGTCTGCAGAAGTGATTCAATTTACTGCATACCTCCTTTTTGGGGAAGATACAGGGGCCTCTCACATGGCTTGAAATTAAATGATGTTACGGTAAAAACCACAGTTGAATGCTTTGTCAGCAGTTGTCATTGGTCATCATGCTCTCTCTCTCTCTTGAATTATTCATTGATCAAGAGAAACACTGTTATTTTGATAGCACGTGTAATAGCCGTGATCAAATGTTAGACGGTGAACTTGAGACGGTCGCATGTCGGTGGTTTCAAGACTTGCTGCAACTTTGAGAGGTTTGTTGTCGAAGAGATTCTCCTTAGCGACAAGTCTCAAAATAGCTAGAGAGGGACAGATGTAAGAATCATCAATACTAGTTAATGGTGAGATAGGAACTGAGGTAACTATCCAGGGTTGAGAATCTATACATAATTGACTCGGTATAGGCTTCAACTTCCCTAACACAATTTATGGTCTGACTGTAAAGCATATAAGAAATGCTGACAAAAAATGCAAAAAGGAGATAAAGCAAAAAAAGGGGGGGGGAAGGGATGAAAAAAGAAAGTAACAGTAAAAGGTATATTATAGAGCATAATATACTGCCAAAAAACAATGCAAAGATATGTCTTTTACTATATTTTAGTAAATAGTATTTAACACTTTATTAATAATTTGCCATCCAGTGTGGTCACTGTGTAAGTTTGTACTTATAGTTGGATAAATCTAGACCAAGGTTGTAAATTATATTCTTTGGATAATATACAGTCTAGACATGAGCTTTGGACTTATGCAGTTGATTTTTCATAAGAAAGGTCTCTTAGTCTCTGAAAATGAATGATGTAACTTGTGTAGCTACAGTAACCAAGGGTATATATCTAAGTTGTTCTTGAAATAGCTGTTTACTAGCTGTTAATACAGTCTACTATTGCAGTAACGTTATTGCCCTATTGAGTGCAATTTACCAACAATTAAAAACAGTAGTTTGTTTGGAAGCTGAGCATTTCCCCTTGACCTAAATATGTTACAATACAGATTCATTAGCTTTAAAAGTATATCAGGTATGCGATATATAGTAATGTAACAAAAAGTAACGATTCTATCAGAGTCAAAAGAAATTATTGTATAATTAATTAGAAGTGATCTAAGAAGAAGCAGAATTTGTCTTTCAAGTGATTTAGGTATTTGCCAAATGATAGGGAAATGAGGTTATTTGTACATTGCAACTTGTGTTAAACAATATGAAGATTAAATCATGGTTATAGATTCGTAGACTTGTAAGTTTACTTGAAACAACAGAACTCTAATCATGTGATGCATATGTACTAATTTATTATTTTCTCAAAGATGATAAATCAGTTGTTTGTCAACACTTACCTTCCATAATGAGTTATATACTTAATATGCCATACAGTAGGCATGATCTCTGTTGTTTGCATCATTGCCACTACTCTGAACAGCTCTAAAATCATTATTACAGCAAAATATTAAAGTAGCACCAGAATGATAAGTATAAATGATGTTTTTTTCCCCAGGGCTGTTAATTTGTTAACTTATTTGCCATTGAAACTTTTCCATTTCAAACGACCATATATCACGTGCATATAGTTTACAAAGCAACAATTTGATGAGCCATTCCCAACCAGAACTGACAGAGAGGGCACTCTATCAATTTAAGCAGTTTAGGTTTATTTCACGGTCAGGCTTCACAAGAGTAATCTTGTTTGACGTAGAACAGAATGCTGCCCTCTATTCGACAAGAGCACATTTGAGCCCAAGTTTGTATTAGTGATATAGCGCCAGTAGCATTTGATTACCTTATGTCAACTGCTGGTCTAGATTGTTAGTAGGCTAGTTTTTGTATACTGCCCTCTATTCTTTGTGTATAGCTAAACCATAGAGAAGAACTAATATATGTATGATAGCGGTGATTATACCACCTTGGTAGGTGAGATATGAATTATAGCTTGATCTCTGCAGAGGCAGAGAGAGCTGGCTAGGAGAAAAAACATCCTCTTCATGCATTAGTATCAGTGACTAGCAGACCATGCTACTATTTGGGACTTCAGTAACTAGGTTTGTATTCTCTTGACACTCTTGATGTGAAAAGAATTAAAAACTAAAACCAATCAAGGTCAAAAGGAGAAACATAATTTAATAATTTCAAGTATTAATCCTTACCCTGTGGTCCTCTTTGGTGTCACAAGATTAATACAGCTGATACTGAGTATGACTTAATAGTGCTCTGGAAGGAAAAACAGTTCTTGTGCTAACTCTGACATATATTACATATTTTCTGTAACTCCCAAGGAATTCAGGATTTAGAGTGCTATTTATCTGATTAAATCAGTGTGATGTTGTAATATTCTAGCCGTGATTTCCTTGAACAATATAGATGATTACAATGGTTTCCTTGGTATTCCCCTTACCTGTCTATTCTCTATTATTATGTGATTTCTACTCATTAGATAATTTCCATTTGGTGAAGGAATCTAAGGGTCACCTTAGTTATAATCTTAGTGAGACTAATACTTGAGTGAATTAAGTAACATTTCTAGAAACTGACAACCAAAATGAACAAGTAAACCTTATTGAGGGCTCCTCTGGAAAGCAGTGCTTCTGCACTGAGCAGGACTACCCTCATTAAAGATGACAATAAAAAAATGAAAGTACTTTCTCCTTTGACCTCTAAGTTTCTTTGGTGGGACAATGAAGATGTTTATTGTCCACGATATCCTATATATCTTTGATTTTAAGTGCACTCACACATTTCGTTTGTTGTAAAACTGAGGTGATACAGTGAATAACTTTGTTTTATCATACTGGTAGCTTGAGAACCTCCATGGGTCTGTTGCCATGGGGATGGAGCTTTCCCAGGTTATTGTTTATTCTTACAACTGGAGAGTGTCATTGCCTTGTTCCTCTAGGCATGGTCTGTAGGCATGGTGAAGAGAGATTTCAGTTTCCAGCAGGGAATACCAAGGGGTCCCCTGGTGGTCATTACCCATGTCCTGAGTCAGGTCACTACCACCTTCCACAGGGTCTTTGATTTGTGGTTTCTCAAGTCAGTCAATAATCTGACAAGACTGTTTTTCAGAAGTTTTCCAGATATTTTGGTTGAGATACTTTGGGTAATTAGAGGAGTTGTGAAAGCCAGAAATGACTGTACAGAATGTTATGGCAATTTTAGATAAAATATGTCACAAGTTGTATTTATACAGGACTTTGGAGTCTGAAGACAGACCCTATAGTTAGTTGGGTGTGAAATATTGATTGTGATAAAAGCATAGTTGATGTATTATTATTCCATGATAAGAAGGTACTGACCCTTGATAGTTGGGTGTGAAATATTGATTGTAATAGATTGAAGCATAGTGATAAGAAGGTACTGACCCTTGATAGTACATGCAGCTTGGTTGGTATTTCACTCCCAGAGATAGTCATTGTGTTAGTTAATACCTTGTTATAAGCCTACTCATCCTGCAGTACATCTTATCCACTTCCCAAATATTAATGAAATGCTGGCTGGGTGAGGGTGTCTTATGTTTTCTTTTTGTTTCAAGTACATGACTTAATTTTAAACGATCAAGAAATAAAAACAAATGATAATTTGTTAATAAGTTTCTTGGATGCATTGACAATTACTTGGATGGTCTAATTTTCATTACTTCAAGGTATATTGACAACAAGGTGGCAGCAGTAAACCAGCAGTAACCAGCAGTAAAACAAGAAAGCAGTAAACCAAGAAGCAGTAAACCATGCTCTCTCTCATCAAAGCCTATATATATATAATGTTACAACACATTCACAAACGTGAACTGATCAAACAATGTAAAAATAACTCTAGCCTTATCAAGTAGTGAATTGAGGTTGGCACACCAGAGAAGCAGCCTTATTACACATACACTCTCCTTATATCTGTTTCCTTGAGTGATCCTGGAGGGTAAGGAGATGAATGCCACAACTGTTAGTGTTGAATAATAATCTACAGAAGACCTGTACACCACTCACTGTAGTTACTGCTGGTACCCTGACCCTCATACAGATTTGAGTTGCATGTGAAATCTGTTTACCACATCCTGAGCAAAGTTTGCTAAGCAGTCTAACTTGTATTTTGCCACTTGAGAGTTTTTTGTTGTTGTATTTACCATGACTTTCAGACTTTGTCTCGATATTCTCATTGTTTAGAACCAACATTGTATAAATTCCATTTCAACCACAAAGTGATGGTGGTTTGACATTAAATGTGGTTTCAGTTATGAGCCTGAAATAGGAGCTAGGGAACATTCTGATATTGAGCCTTTGAAATGAGCAAACATGTATGAAAAATATATATTGGCTTTGAAAACAAATGTGTTTACTTTTGAAAATCCTTGGTAAGTAGGATGAATGGAGGAAAGTTAAGTGAGATATGACATGAATAAACACAAACAGCAAGAAATAAACCTTTGTGAATAATATTCTGAGAGGAAAGAAATTATTAGGTGGCAAGATTTGCTTGCAGTTATTTTCTTTGCTGTGTGTGAGATCATGTAATGGACTGTGATGGTATCTTATAGATTGTGAAATACATGAGGTAACTGAACCTTATATTTAGAGTCAAAAGATACCCATGCTTAGCACAGCCCCCCCCCCATGCTTAGCACAGCCCCCCCCTGACAGGTAAATTAGGGGAGACACTGCAGTGTGCTAATGTTACCAAATCATAAATGATATTGAAACTGTGTTAATAATTTCATCTTTCTTTTAAAATGGGCCTTGGCTTGCATGTATAGTAATGCCTTCAGTATATTTCAAGGGATTAAAAGATGGTGTGCCAAAGTAAACTACTAAGTCTGTGAAATGCAGTTAAAGGACGTTGTTGGAATTTTGACATTTCATATTGAGGCACAATTTATATGATTGATTTGATACAACTTCCGTCCTGTGTCACTGATACACAAACACTCTGACCATATCCGTAGTTCTATTAAATCAACATAAAATCATTGACTAACTGGTTTGATAATTCATCTAATGTCAACTTTTACACTTTGAAATGGTCATAAAACAGTATACAGTACAAACCTGACTGAACTCTGCCATCATATTAGCAACAGTGTGACAAAGTCAACAGTTAGCATGGGCAATGTCTATCTTCACAGTAAACATGTAAGCTTGGAGCCGAGTTTGTTGTTGCTTGTAAAGATGATGGGTGCTCTGTAGATTCATCACACTTGATAAAGTAAATAGACAGTTGGTTTAAAGGAAATGATAAAGTGAAATTGTAGCCACCAACAGATGTATATGGATAAGAGAGAGGAGTTTCTGTGAAAGGATGTGTAGTGGATGTTATCATAAATATTGATAAGGGTCTATTTCCTAGAATGGTAGATACTTAATTAACATGCAAGCTTTGTGTCTTTATTTGTCCAGCTTTTCTAATTATCAACAGTTGTGGATATCATTCTTTATCTCTTGGCAACTGCATAAAGTAAAAATTCATCATCACTATAAGAAATGTGATAAGGAGGGATACTTGTGACTTTTGAACTCTTCACTCTCCCTCCCTCTCCCCCTCTCCCCCTCTCCTCCTCCTCCTCCCCATCGCCCTTAACAAAATGTGAAAACAAGGATACATAGTTTACTTCCACCATGTAGTTTCAAATACACTGAAATAATTCATTAGCGTGTATGTCATCCATTTTACAGGAAGTTTGTTTCTAAGGATAAAGTAAAAAGATTAAGTAATATATATGATATTGAAAAGGTAATACAACCGGACTTCCTGTACATAAACTAATCATTATACTTCTTTCAGGTTATGGTGATGTAAGGCTGGCAGGTGGCTCAACATTAAAGGAGGGTAGAGTTGAAATATACTACGATGGTAGCTGGGGAACTGTTTGTGATGACGCTTGGGGTTTATTTGATGCAAACGTTGTCTGTCGTCAGCTTGGGCTAGGATATGCTGAAGACACTCCTCCATTTGGTCGAGGCACTGGAGAAATCTGGCTGGATAATGTTCGTTGCACTGGTACAGAAAGCCGCTTAACCAGTTGTTCTCACAGTGGATGGGGAGTTAATGATTGTGACCATTATGAAGATGCTGGTGTGCGCTGCAGTGCAGGTTAAGTATATGGATGCATTAACCACCCACCGTAGCACTTTTGGGAGG
>JAIPMN010000745.1:0-18578 GCA_020650975.1 Apostichopus californicus | reverse complement strand
TTCCCCTCCCTCGCTCTCCCCTCTCCCTCGCTGCCCCTCTCCCTCGCTGCCCCTCTCCCTCGCTGTCCCCTCTCCCTCACTCTCCCCTCTCCCTCACTCTCCCATCTCCCTCACTGCCCCCTCCCTCACTTTCTCCCTAAAACAATATATTTAGTTTGCAACTCTGACAGATAATCATGTCGTGAGGAATATTCAGTGACCTCCCTCCCATTTCCCTTCTCCCACACTATCCCCTTCCTCCCTCCTTAACTGTCCATTCTCCCTCAATTCCCCCTTAAAAGCAATTATGTACAAAGTGATGAACAAAATGATGATCTGTCATATTGGATTATCTTTGCTGTTTAGGAGCAGATTGATAAACTGTTTTGAACAGTCTGTTGAAGCAACCTTGTTAAAATGACAAGAAAGGTTATTTTTCAATAGTTTGTGGCTGAAGGATGTCTTACTTTCATGGCAAGGCAACTGTAGCATTGTTTCATTTCCTGTCTTGTCAACCAAAATTAATAACAAAAATTGAAGTATTTCCAGATGAGTTGAGAAATGTATGGTGCTTGCATGATTATCCACTTCCTGGATAGCAGAAGCTGTAATTTTTGTTGGTAGTTTAAGCGATATTAGTGAAGGACTCACAGAGAAAAGCAATTAAATACATTGCCATGACACTAATAACTCTTACAATAACATCCCAGCCATCTGCCTCTGATATCTTTAGTTTATTTTATTCATACTCAAAATGTCATCTTTTATGCACTTTTCAAGTTATCGTAGTACTACTTGCTGTGAGGGTACCTTGTTCGTTAAAAGAGGCAGTAACAGTATTGTAACAACAGTGACAACAATGTCAGGTCATTTGACCAAATGATTCTAGATGACTTTATACCATGCATTGATAATGTCATTATTTTCAATATATTTTCAGAAAAGCTTACCCAAAATGAAAGAGATGAATTTTCTCATCATTTGCACATTTGCACATAACAATTCACTTTTATGAAGAAGTTTGTCTTAACAGTACTACCATATGTTTTACCTGCACTATTTGTTTTTTTTTGCCAGAAAGATACTATGCAATGGGTGGGTGATGGTGTGTGTATGTATGAAACCTCAGCTTGTAAACTCAAAAGTACATGGTAGTTGAACTTCATACATTGTGTCAGGATTCACCTCAGTGAGTTCAAATACACAATTTTGTTTTTGTTAATGTCAAAGTTAATTTGAGGTCAGAGTCTGAAATGTTTACTATAACTACACAAGTAAAGCAAGCCTAGGTGAATTTGATACATGATACTGTATGTAGGTCCGACCTTTTTGTGGAGGGCAAAGGTCTTTTGAGGTTAGCAGGAAGTAGCCTGAAAACACCGGAATTTAGCAAGCCTTTATGTCAACAGTATTTAGTCAAATATTGAAAATCTTATGTGTAGACTAACTATTAAATGTTCTTATATAAATGTGTGGCAAGTATCATTTAGCCTATATTGGCTTTCTGTGTTCATATGGTTTGACCTCATCACTTACAGTCATTTTATTTCTTTAAAACTAAAGAGATTTTGTTATATTTTAGTTGACGCAGTATTTGGGAGGGCATGTTCATCTTTGTACAGCAGTATATGTGTATAGTTACTGAGGGCTTTATATGTAATGTTATTCTAGGAAGAATCATTCACACAATACAGATCTGTGCTATTCTGACCTAATTTCAATGTATGTCACAATTTATCATCTGCCTTGAACTGGGATGATATGTTTCTAACTGACAAGAAATTAATTGGTTTTTCAGGATAGTGCAGGATTGTGACCACCATGAACCAAATTAACCCTGTTCTAGTTCAGTAGTGTTCAAGGCAAACAGTTTTCTTGCTTAATTGATGTTAAATTATAGTGTGAAATGTGGGTATTAGGAGTGCAGTGCCCAGGTACACTCAGGTAACAGCAATAATACTGTCAATATGAATTGTGTGCGCACCATGCATGCACATGTATTCTCTAGTATGATAGATCCACCTACCTGGCGAAATGTTGGTTGTCAGAATGAAGACAAAATAAAAAATATAACTACAATATTATAATAACTGTTAAATCAGAGATATAGAGGGAGCTGGAGAGAATAAACTAGAGCACTGCTTTTGACTATTTCAGTTGAGTCCATTATTTGTGACTCACACTTATTGAATAATGGTACTACTGGGTGTCTGTGTTGGCTGGATGCATGAAAAGTTTGGAGCCTTTTGTATAAACTTCCTTTCAATATAGCTGATTTTTAAGTCTTTATACAAAATATCCCTGGATACTTTAACAATCTAATCAGACCAAATACTAAGTTGTTTTGACAGTTTTCTGAATTATCTGTTTTGAATATTTCTTGCTAGTTATAGAGTGTTTCGCTTTGAATGGAACCACATTCCATCCAGTTGACGATGTGTATATTTCTGTCTGGTCTGTCTTTTATTCCTTATCATAAGAAGTCATGAAAAACTATCAGGTCACAACAATGGAAGCTCATGAAAAATTGTCGAGAAACAGACCGATAGACGGAGAAATGCAAAACAATGTGTCATGAAATAAGGGGAAAAAGCATTATTAAAGGCAAAAGCATTAAATATTAACAATGCATGAAAATTGTGTAATATGAATAAAGCATTAAAACCATGTAATATGAACAGAGCATTAAAAGAATTGTCTGGTACCCCTAAGAAGTTTCCTCAAAAAGCGATAAACAATTTTCCAAGTATGAGAATGCTAATATTGCGTTTGACAGAGAAACAATTTTTTAATCGTTTAGGATGGATGTTTCAAATATACTTGGAACAGTAGTGAACGTGACGTCATCTGGGCAAATGCAGATTGCGACATAACCCACGCTGCAGTTCCTACAGTAGTCGAAACAAAAACTGCATTTGAATACAGATTAATTTCTTCCTTAATATGCGGTGAAATTTCTTATAAATTAGATATGTTTTAAAAACATTGTTAAGCCGTATGTAGTGCATCAGTGATTTCGGGAATGAAGCATTAAGACCATATATAACTGGAATGGAGCATACTAAACATGTAATGGGAATGGAGTATCAAAGCCATGTTATACAAACGGAGCATTAAAACAGTGTTATACAAACGGAGCATTAAAACCATGTAATGGGAATGGAGCATTAAGACCATGTAACGGGAATGGAGCATTAAAACCATGTTATACAAACGGAGCATTAAATCCATGTAATGAAAACGGAGCATTAAAACCATGTAACGGGAATGGAGCATTCCAAACATGTAATGGGAATGGAGCATTGAAACCATGTAACGGGAATGGAGCATTAAAACCATGTAACGGGAATGGAGCATTAAAACCATGTAACGGGAATGGAGCATTAAAACCATGTAACGGGAATGGAGCATTCCAAACATAGAATGGGAATGGAGTATTAAGACCATGTAATGGGAATGGAGCATTAAGACCATGTAACAGGAATGGAGCATTAAAACCATGTTATACAAACGGAGCATTAAATCCGTGTAATGAAAACGGAGCATTAAAACCATGTAACGGGAATGGAGCATTCCAAACATGTAATGGGAATGGAGCATTGAAACCATGTAACGGGAATGAAGCATTCTGAACATGTAATGGGAATGGAGCATTGAAACCATGTAACGGGAATGGAGCATTAAAACCATGTAATGGGAATGAAGCATTCTGAACATGTAATGGGAATGGAGCATTAAAACCATGTAACGGGAATGGAGCATTCCAAACATGTAATGGGAATGGAACATTAAAACCATGTAACAGGAATGGAGCATTAAAACCATGTAATGGGAATGAAGCATTCTGAACATGGAATGGGAATGGAGCATTAAGACCATGTTATACAAACGGAGCATTAAAACCACGTAATTTGAACAGAGCATTAAAACCATGTAATGCGAACTGAGCATTAAAATCATGTAAAATGTTCCACTAATACAGCATGTGCTATCTACAATCCTACCTACCTATGATTCAGTATTGACTTACTGTACTGTACAGGCTTTGGTTTCATTATGTAAACTTACATGGATATATCTGTAGCATACAACAGCATGCAATGGTTTCATCTATCCCCCCTTGGTTGTACTGATCGTGAAGTGGTTTGTTGTTATCAAAGCAAATTTACTTCTAATTAACGATAGATGATGCTCTTCAGTTTCTTCATTTTGGGAAGGATCATTGGACAGAATTAAATTTACCAACGTAATAATTTAATTGGTATGGATTTTCTTGCGAAATTTCTATTTAATCAACTTTTTGAACATGCATAGATCCACAATTCTGCTTTTGTGGTTTTCAAGTTAAAATATATTAAAAGCAGTGTAGAAAGAATAAAAAGTTGTGTCTATTTTGAGAGGGAACTAATTGTGGAAGATGAAATACGGTAATGATAATTGCACTTCTGTGACTCGGTAGAACCTTGAAACAGCTATGCACTGGCTTAATTAAAAATGCCTTCATTTTACAATAATGAATGTGACTTCTCTTCTGACACTACTTGATTGTGAAATTGATGATGCAAAAGAGAAATGAAATGTTTCTTAACATAAACTGAAATAAGAGTTGGCCTTCTAGTTTTGTAGAGCAGAGATGCGGTAAGAAGAGGTGGTGGATGCATATTTGTTGCAAAATGAATTGATTGTTACATTGCTAGTATGAGGTCTGTTTGGCCAAGAAGTAACTTTAATGGTCTACAGCAAAAATTTTGTAATTAAATATGAATTATTTATTTCAACCTCCATACAACCTTCTGACCGTTGCTTCAAAGATGTTTGTTAAGTACAAATTCAATCTAAAGTGAAATTTTTCTTTGATAATTTCAATCAACTTCAGGAAATACAAGATGTTCTGTAACTAAATCATCAGAAGTATTTGTTGTAAGTTTAATCTACTGGACATCTGAAATTAATTGATTGTGTTTGGCTGTTTGCATCCGTTACCCCCCCCCCCCCAATCGCACAACCTTCACTCTACCTCAGTGAATATTGAAAGGTTGGATGCATGACTTTGTGATTTCCTGCAACAAGGCTCTGTAATGAAATTAATAATAGAAAAATTCAATTGCCCTGATCTCTCACGTTCTTATTAAAGAGGGATTAAGCTATTTATATAGATAAACACTACCTTGGTGATGATGATTGCCATATGCTTAAATGCTGGAAAGATGCATAGTTACTAGACATTCTACCTCTCATGGATATGTCAGAGCCATTCTGGCATTTCCTTTGTAAAATACCGCATTAATCTATGCTACTCAATGTTTGCCAGGTGGAACAAAGCAATTGTAAGATCTTTTATAAACACTGTGAACAAATATGGAAGAAAATTGAAAAGGTGATCAAATACTATTGGTGTTTGGCACTGTTTATGAAGTGATTGGTTGCAGTAGGAACAAAGGCACCCGGTGTGTGTGAATGTTGTCAGTTCATGTTGTTATGTAACCACAGCAGAGGGCTACTGGCATGATCCATCTACAGTAGGTAACGATGAATACTAGTAATGCTCTCCATATGCTCCAGTATTCATTTACTCCAATAAAATAAACATATTACAAATTAGGTGAAATAATAAATACAGTTAATGTAACTATGAAACTATTAATATTTAGTACAACCAGGGAGTTGTTCCATAACAACTCCCTGGTACAACAGATTAAACAACACATGCTTCTTCTTAATTTTGAAGAAAATGCTATGCATAGAATTGTTACAGTTGGTCAGCTTCTAAACTTTTGTATTGCGGTATATAAATAAACCTAAATTTATTTCACTCCTCACTTACCTGTCTCCCCACAGCCATAGCACTCTCGTTCCACCGTGTGTAGAATGAACTGGTAACCTTTTAACACTGCCCTCTGTCCGGGACCCTCCGGTCTATGAATAAACCTAAATATGCAGACAACCGTCCTTCTAATAACTTGTATGCAATTTGAGAGGTTTGAGAGTATGTAACCAAAGATCACTGAAAGATTAAATTGATGGAACAGGTACTCTTGAGCTGCTATATTAATGTTAATTCTGTATTACCATGGTTACAAAATATCTTATATATATACCATGACCTAATGTTCAACATGCACATATTTTGGCATCAAGAAAGTCCGTCCAACTAGTAACTAAGACAGGAGAGGAACATAAAATGGGTAAACTTTAGCAGCTTGGGTAGCATGTGTGGTCTCTTCTGATGTTAAATGGAATATAGTGTTAAATATAGGGTGAAATGACTGGCATGGCAGTGCACCTGCTATAAACTATACCACCAGAAATCCAACTCATTACATTCATGTCATTGAGGAAAAGTGTTAACCATTTTAACCATTCTTTTCTTAGACTTGTTTGATTCATCATTCTTACATCAGAACCAGAATATCTGTCTCATTTCCTGACATCTTAAACATTTTGCGGCATTTAGATTAAAAAATGCATTACACATTAAGATAGGATATTAATTCGCTTTTCCTTCATCAAAAAGTCTCGCTATGGCTCTTTTTCAAGGGCTTGCGAAATGCTCTTTGTATTGTTCAATACAACTGTAATTGGGCTGAAAGTTCAGCAGAATTCTTTGCCATTTGAAATTTTTAGCTATCCTGTCAAATTTGATTCTTCTTGGTAAATGTCACCATGGAAACTACTCAATTTGAGGTAGGATAGTCTAAAAGTCTTTTTACTAAGAGGGAAGAGGATTTGACAATCGGTAAAGGACTTCAGCTATGTGTCAGTTGTTTGCATAATGAATAATAATGTCTAGCATATGGGTCTATGTGGCAGGTTTGTTTGCATTCTGCTGAAGCAGAAGCGCATTTTGTAAAAGACAGTCAATATTTGCATCCATTTGACACATCTTGAGAACATGGAAGAAGTATATATAGAGTGGATAGCTGCAACCTGTAATGAAGAGAACCAGCTAACAACAATAATAATGCTTTGGATGGGAAGAAAACTGCTATTGCACTATAATTAATGGATTTGTTTACCATTGATTGGTTTATCCTGAACAATTGGGCAGAGAAGAAAATGTAAATCTAAATCGGTGGGAAGGGAAGAAGGGGCCAGAAAGGATCCATATAGTACATACTAGCAATGGAATGAAACTTTCTACAGAATTAATTGATATCATGAACTGCACACAGATATAGTAGATCTATGGGGTGCTTGAAGTAAAAACTTGGAAATTGAGGAATCCAGAATATGACTTTGTACCTGATAGGTAGGGGCAGGGAATTTTGTACCTGTTAGGTAGGGCGGGGACTTTTATACAGGTAGGGGCAGGGACTTTTGTACCTCTTAGGGGAAGGGACCTTTGTACCTGTTAGGTAGGGGCTAGGGCTTTTTTACCTGTTCGGTAGGGGCAGGGACTTTTGTGTAAGGTACGGATAAGGTGAGGGCAAGAACCATACGCAGGACACAATTGGAGGTATGTTCTTATTCTTAGTCATCTCTTTACAACATATTTATAAATTTTGTCAAGTTTTAAGTTTTTGTTATGTTATTAAAACTGTAAAAAGAAAAAGTTCTTACAAGGATTGTTGATTGATCCTGTTGTGATATCATTATCTGTTAATTGTTTTAATTTCTAATTAAGCGATTAGTTGCAATTAAATAAAATAATATTTTAGAGAGTTATTTGATTGACTATGGTCAGAACCAAGTCAATATTTGATATTTCCCTGGAGGGTTAAAGAGTGGACACTCGACAGTTACCTTTTACGTTTAAAAATTTAAGAATGATTCATGCACGGAAAGCATTGCTCTCATTTCTGTCCTTAATAAACTTCATTGTCAATTAAGTGAACAAAGGAAGTAATCTCTAGACATATGCCGAGACTAAATTTGGCCTGGGGCAAAGGATTATGGGATTTTATAACTGCTTTGTGTAGGTAAGGTCAGAGATAATCTAAACTGGCTGAAGCATGAGTTCAAGTGACAATTGGAATGTATTTTATGGAGGACAATGCAAAGGTTATGCTGACAGCAGAATTGACAGGTCTGTAAATGTTTACTTAAAATGAGAGGCATTTCCCACCGTCAGTGTCCGTAAATTTACGGCAAGAAAACCCCCCCCCCTCCCACCCCGCTTGAGTAACTAACTGTTTAATTAAAACAGAATCGGCCAAATTTTCACTCCTCTGTATATTACTGGTTCTGTTAACAGTGTCTGGAAACAGTTGCAAACAGCTCTGGCTCATTTCCCCTTTGGGGAGCTGGAAACATTTGTCTTGAAATTTGTGAATATATACATTTTGTTATTTCAGCAGATTTAAAGTACCAAGTTGAGAGTGGTTAAGAATAGTGTATTTTGCCTGAAGGATGAGGTCAACTGAGGTCATTTTACCTGGACTGAAGTTCTGACTGACCTAGGCCTAGGAAGTCCAAGAGTTAGCATTTAGGCAAAGCTTTTTTTTTTATACAAATTATAGAACAATTGAACAATTGAAGTACAGCTAATCATGCGCATATAACCACTCTTAGTAAGGTACATGTGAAAACTGAGTGAAACTTGGCATTTCATTCCCCTCTTTCACAATTATTATATTGTAAACTTTCCAACATGCACTGATACAGAGAAATAATTGATGATTGAAGAAATGGGAATCTATGGAAAGTATGAGGCTTGACTTATTGATGTGACAATAAATTTTTTCCATTTTTTGGCCTCAACAACAAGAGAATATTAGATGTTCCATCACATAACCACGTAGCAACGGTCTCTTTCTGGTAAAATTTTCATAGCAGTGCTACTTGTTTACCACTGACATCTGGTATTTCTCCTTTACATTTATGCAAAGGAAATAATGCTCTAGGAAGTCCATACAAACATTTAAATTTTGCACCTGTAAAGTTGATTTTTTTAATACACACCAACAAAATTTATTCCGTACATGATGCTGTTGGTTAGCCAGGCAGTTTGACAAGAAAATTAAGTAACAACTTACAGAGGGAGAAATAATTCGAAAGAACTTGCTGAAAAAGAACCTTTTCATGCCTGGGCTGTTGTGATAAAAGCCAGGTTGACTTTTCCGTAAAGCTGTTGCCGTGGTAACAGTGGCATGCTTGAGGGTATATTCTAGTCTTGAAAGCATTAGGCTATTAAGATATGCTCATCTTTGGGAGACAGGTTTTGTAGCAAGATAAAATCTGATAAGTTTGATGCTTCTAGTGAAAGAGAAAAACAAGTCGAACAGTAGTTACTATGAAGAAGTAAAGTATGCAGATGACATTTTCAGTGTGGTAGGGAAGTTAGTTGCAATATAGTGTAGAGCTACAGAAAACCTATGGAATCTCTATTGCTCCATTGCAAAGAAGTAATATTCAGGGGGAAAGGATTGAAATTCAGGGTTTAGGGAGGGAATGGGGTAGACTAACTTATGACTCAATGACCTATAATTAGGGTTTGCTCTCTCTCTTGAGATGACATTGGTAGCACAAACAGGCAGTGTTTTTTTTTATAGACATTTGTTGCATAGCTGTCCATCAACTATTTTAGACAAGCTCTGTGGTTGTTTCACAATATTCAAGTTTGATTTGCACATTGGACTGAGGGCAACTCTTTCCTTGTACTTAGGACCAGAAGAAACAGTGAAGCCCATTTGGAGATAGTTGTTTTATTCCTTACACAGCTCATCCTCATTTGCTGCTTTGGTATAGAAAATTAGTGGCAGAACAACCAATACTGAAATAAACATTTAACCTCAAGACTTGGGTATTAGCAAAAATAATCAGTTAATTGGTGAGTTGTGAAACCAGCTGATGTCATAACCAATGTGTACCTTTGGGATTATCCTTCCACAGGGAGGTTGGTTATGCCTTGTTAGGTTTGGTTTATTACCAAAGTTCAAACTATGCTGAAACCATTTGTAAACACGAGACACACTAGTGTACATTGCTGGTAGCTAAAGTAAGCTCATTGAACCCTTACAAGAACAAATGTTTGCTGCACAAAAGAATGATTTCATAAACAGTTGTTTCTTTTGGTTACCTGTTTACAAGGACTTTAAATGATGGGTACAGTGTTAAATTAGTCAGCTGATGGTGGAAAATCAGTGCCAATTTGAGAGGTGGGAGGGGAGTGGGGGGGGGGAAGTAACTTAAATACCTGTTCACTTCTGATTCCTACTTAACTAAGTAATTACAATACTATTTATGCATGTGTTTTCAAACTATATATCATGTAAAACTTCCAGTCCATCTAGAAATATTTGTCATTTTATCAAAGATATTACATGAAATAGTACCAAATAAGAACAATTTGTATGTGTAGCTTACACTTTTCAATACAGTTCCACCTCACACTATGAAAACTAAAATGAAACCGTAATACAACAAAATACATTCACAAAATCCTGCTTGTGATTTGTACTTGTGCCTCCTATATGTTTCAACAACATGTAAATTGTTGTTTACATGTAGCCTTTCATGTTTCTACCATGTTGTTTATCATTACTGGTTTTATGATATTGTTGTTTACATCCAGCCATTCATGTTTCTACCATGTTGTTTATCATTACTGCATGGTGGAGACTAGTTCTTTATTAGTTGTTATCATTGTTGTTGCTTTCTAATTTAATATGTAACCTTTAACCAGCAGGGTGAACTCTTACCTACTAGTAAGTAGTTAGTTTACCTAATTGTGGAAGATTACTATAAGCTGTTGATGTTAGTACTAACAATAAACTCTGAGTCTGAGCAGTATTTAACCATTCCAAATAAACCTGATATACTGTATGTGTGTCTGTGTACTTGGAAAGCTTGGTTAACATGTGGTAGTCATTGTTAATCATAAACAAGGAGCAAGAAGGGAAGAAGATATCAAGGAAACAGGAGAGATAAGTAATCTTTGTTTGCATTTTCTTCTCTGATACAGAAGAAATCAGTATTTACTGAATCCACTCACTTCACCTGTCTGATACTGTTGTACCCTTAATGCCCCTCCTTAAGCTATTGCATGACCCTAAAATACAGCATCATACAGCCTCTTCGATGACCCGTGTTTGCCCCCTTTATCCACCACTATGTTTATGAGGTGATATTTCTATGGAATCTCTTGAATAGCAGCTCTCCTCTTGTCCTGATGAATGTGGAATATGTTACCGTACGGTATTAACCAACTTAGCCATATAATGTTGTTACAGATAATGAGAGCAGTATATATAACTAGATAAATGAGGGCAGTATATATCACTAGATAAATGAGGGCAGTATATATCACTAGATACATGACCTGAACGAAGCCAGGTGACACCACGACA
Source organism: Apostichopus californicus (assembly GCA_020650975.1). Classification (NCBI taxonomy): domain Eukaryota; kingdom Metazoa; phylum Echinodermata; class Holothuroidea; order Aspidochirotida; family Stichopodidae; genus Apostichopus; species Apostichopus californicus. The sequence continues at coordinate 7,311 of JAIPMN010000745.1, read as the reverse complement.
CCTTTCCTTCATCTTCTCTCAATGTCACTAATTGATTTCTAAATTTAGCCGTCATGCTGTCCCATTGGTGTGTAAGACTTCTTGATTTGGACCTCAAAAGCAGGATCAGGTGTTAATATCTGTTTAAAATTAAAGGAATATTTAAAACACCGAGCAATTGTAGTAAGTCACTTTATAGTCACAATGCTTTTAAACAAAAATGTGATCAAAATACATTACAGACACATTTCCAGATAATGAATGAGTAAGTTTGGAATCTCTTTGCTTTCTTAATCTCTTTTACAAGTTCAATGGTTCAGTTCATTTTGAAAACCATTTGATATAGCTATGTAACTCAGTACACCAAGTATATCCCTCCACCCCTTCCTTTGTACCCATCCTATCAGTAGAATTGAGCTGAATAGTCTACGTTAGGCTACGTTACGCTATATTAAGCTACGTTAGGCTACATTTGTACGTTAGACTTGCTGTTATATACTCACCTGTCTTCACATTAGTATTGCATTCTCAAGGCACAGTGAGGCACTTGTGAGTATGAATCGAATATTCAATCATTGTATGGTTAGTAGTTATAGGTCAAATTTTATGATTTTCAGTGATTCTCTGAGTTTGTGTTGAGAGGCAGCTGGAGAGCTTGAACAAAAGTGAAGGTAACCTCAACACTTATGTGAAGACAACATGGGGCACCTGATTTCAAATTTCCATAATCCATTGGGAATCTTCAGACAATATTGATTGAAGTTTGGTGGCCTATTCCAGTGAAATATGACAATGAGTGAAAAATGGGGTATGAGTCTGTTGATTGTCTGTTAGTCTGTGGAGATTGCAGTCAGTTAAGTATTCTAAAGGAGGAAAGACACAGTCCAGATATGTTTGAGGATGTGCCCTGAGGGTAGGTCTGGGGAATAATAAGCTGACTGGTGACAAATATCTCTATTTTAGGTCTGTAGTAGAATCAAATCCATAACACCATAGACTATACATGAATATTCATACGATGAGTAATCTTTTGTCTCTGTATCTTGTAAATGTCAGATTTAGCTCAGACTTAAAACTGATAAAATAAAACTAAAGCTGCTTCTAGTTAAAAGGTGCCTCTGATGTCAGATTTGTCTTGGATTGGCTGGGGGCTGGTCTTCTGATTGACCTACGGGGATTACTGAGTAGTAGTGAGTAGATCCTTGGACTTTAAATGTCTCCTTTCCATAAACTATCCACTTAAAGATGCTGCTGTGGCTCCTCACTGCTGCTCACCCTTTCTTGGTCAGACTAGTGAATGGGGCTGTCGTCTGGAAACAAGTGGTATGATGCATTATAATATATATAGAAGTACCCTTATAGTAGTGCCCATTAAGCCTAATTGTAGCTCCAAGCTCTCATGTAGTCGAGATGCACACATTGCCTGCCATTTTGTGTGTGTTGACTATAGGTGGTTGATGCTATGGCTGTCAACTAGCAATCTGAGTAAACAATAAGACTGAAGGAAGAAACTTTGGGGTATTAATGATCCAAAATACCAGGAGATAATTAAGTGTCATAAAAGATGTTATTAATGCATGTTCATTGAATTGTTTCTAATTAAAATAAAACTTTTATTTAAGGTAACTGCAGTCTTTTAACATGACTCCTATGTTAGATTTGTTTGTTTCATGGCATTGTTATCATCAATCTCATTGCTCAATGTTTCTGTTTAACACGTGGGCGAGAGTTGCACACTAAAAACAGCCCCCAAACTCCCTTCCCTATAAGAAGAGGATACTTATCAGGCTGTAATAGGCTGTTGAAACGCTTAGAAATCCTAAAGGATGTCTTCTAGTTAATAATCCAATGTAATCCGGGCAGTTTTCAAAGATTTGAATCCACTACGAAAACGCATGAGTAAACACTTTGGATGGTAGAATGAGAAGGAGGGCATTGACCGCAAGTGGCCGGTCACTGAGGGTGCACAGTGTTAAAAGATTACCAGGGCATACTAGACACGGTAGAATGTGGTGCTAATGTTGTGGGGAGACAGGTAAGCGGGTCACTCGTAAATATATAAACCAGTAAGTTTTATCATTTTCATGGCATTGTTATCATCAATCTCATTGCTCAATGTTTCTGTTTAAATTTCTATTTAGGTTTCATCAAACTGCACATTCAGATCTGTCATTAGATACCATGCAACAGTGCTTTCTGCAGGTGAATTTGAATATTGCATTGATTAATATCTATTGTAGAATATACGTAGAATAAGGGATAACCTTTTTCTACACTGTACAGTGATGTCAGTATCATACTGTATCTCAACTGTAGTGTTCTTTGATAACTTTAAAGAGTTAAATGTAGGTGTTGGTCAATATAAGCATTTTAAAATATTAATTAAGGAGATGCCAGGTCTTTTGACACTTTCTCATTTGTATTGATAACCAAATGTTTTTTATCAATTAACACATCCCATCTATCATATCAGCTACTTTTAAGGTTATATCTTTTTGTCTGGTAATTTACCTTGAATAGCAGCATAACCTTCACACAATGCTGTCTCCAACCTTGGTCCTGGTTGTGTGAAATAAACCAACAAAAATTAATAAAACACAACTTACAATAGAAAATAATAGCCATGGATTCCCTGGTTTATCACATGTAGTACTTAACACAGGAAGTTGTGAAATATAGCTAGATATCAAATTTAATTACAAAGTAATGGTAGCCTCTACTGGCCATTTACATCTTCATGTCAGAAGATTCTTTCATGACGATTTCCAATATTACTTATTCATATTAGCAATACATTAAGCAAGAGTATTGGATAGTTTCATAGAGATTTTCTGGTTGCTGAAGTTAATTGCCCGCCCAGCAAACTTGCTGAAAATGTTCACCTTAGGAGAAAAACCACATCCTCATAGCATATTGTATTGCAATGATATGCATGGCAAAGATTTTAAAATTGCAAGGATAGGATATTTTATCTGGCAACCGGAGAATGAATGATGTCATATCAGTGCACTTCACTGAACATGTCTTTGTTTGTCTTCAATCATTTATCCACAGAGGAAAATAATATTGTTATTTGCACATAATACAATTGCATTTGCACATAATGCAATGCATTTGCACAATGCACATGCATTTGCACATAATGCAATTGCACATAATGCATTATGCACCTAATGCATTATGCACATAATGCATGTGATGAAAATACAGAGAACATTGTCAGCTTAAGGAAATAAACTAGGTTTCAAGGATAAATCAAGAAGAAGGTTCATGTAAACTCTAAATTGAAGACTGTATCACCCTAACTGAGTCTTGTGAATTTTTTTAATCTGCAGCATCCCTCACCATGAAGTTTAATTTACTTTAAAAAAACATGCATTTTAGATCTACAAGTGGACAATTAAAACTTAAATTTGTAACTGTTTTCTATGGCTGAATGGAAGGAAATATCTTGTAATTGACAGGCATGATTGGATTCGTCTAATGTTATGAATAGAAATCTGACAAAAAAAATAAATAATAAAGGTAGATGTGCTGTTGAAGTCTACTCAGCAGGTTCAAAACCAAGCATTGCTACTTAGTGAACTGATATTAAAATCTCTGCATAAGGTTTGAACCCAAGCTTTCCACTTATTTATATTTTGACACATCCAACACTAGCAAATTATGACACAACATTGTTTGAACCTGATAAATTAAATCTTGAAAGTAGATCTTTCCTCTTCCACAAATCATTGATATGTGGCAGCTCCTGAATGTACTCCAGGGAGGAATCATTGATATGTGGCAGCTCCTGAATGTACTCCAGGGAGTTGGGTGTCTAATAATCTTATTACTGTCACCAGAGGAACTTTTCATATTAGCTAGATTTTCTAACTATCCAAGATTTTGGAAAAGTTGAGAATATTTTCAAAAAGTTGTTACTATTCTCTCATCATAACCTCATGATGGGTCGTTTGTGAACTACAGCCAGGAAGGGTTAGGATTGAACACTCTTGACTGTTATGATTCATTGTAAGAACTACTGTAATGTGTGTTATATCTGTTCTTCATGAGTTCAGGGTACAACTCAGTGTACTGGTAAGCTTCATTACCCAGGAATTCCTATGTTGAGCAGACAACGAGGCTGAATCTCCTAGCAGCCACTTTCAAGCATTTTAGTTTCATTTCAAAAGTGCATCGTTAGGGTGAAGTTTCTTTGATCAATATGGGCAAACCTAATTTAAGTGTAAATGAACATACTGAGTTTGTGTAAGGCATGCTTGATTAACAGTCTTCAGATACCCAGGGGAAAAGAAACTCTGATCATGTGAATTAGGATTTGAGCAAACATTTTGCCAAGAGAGGAATAGGTTTATAGTCTTGCTGCACCAAATAACAGGATATGAGGAATATTTAGTACCTTGTTGTTTATTTTACTGCAAGATAAATTGCAGAGATTATAGGCCTGCATAAAATCCATCCGGATTGAAACTTCATAACTGGATAATTACAGACTATCTACTGATCCCTGTAGTGCATGGCTTTTGATGAAGTTGTATTACTGATCACATAATGTATATGAGGTTAGTCCCTTCATTAGTCAGCCTTTGTATTGGATGATGAGCCCTAAAATAGATCAGCTATGGTGGAGTTAATGGGGCGGGATCATTTGTGCAGTTAGTGTGATTGGATCAGCTATGTTGGAGTTAGTAGGGTGGATCAGCTATGGTAGAGTTAATGGGATGGGATCATCTATAGTGGAGTTAGTAGGATGGGATCAGCTATAGTGGAGTTAGTAGGGTGGATCAGCGATGGTGGAGTCAATGGGATGGGATCATCTATAGTGGAGTTAGTGGGATTGGATCAGCTATAGTGGAGTTAGTAGGATGGGATCAGCGATGGTGGAGTCAATGGGATAGGATCAGCTATGGTGGAGTTAGTGGGATGGGATCATCTATAGTGGAGTTAGTAGGATGGGATCAGCGATGGTGGAGTTAGTGAGATGGGATCAGCTATGGTTGAGTTAGCTATGGTATAGTAAGTGGGATGGGATCAGCTATGGTATAGTAAGTGGGATGGGATCAGCTATGGTAGAGTTAATGGGACGGGATCATTTGTGCAGTTAGTTGGATTTGATCAGCTATGTTGTAGTTGGAAAGGGATTCGATATGGTGGAGTTAGTAGAATGGGATTAGCTATCATGGAATTAGTAGAATGTGATTAGCTTAGTTGGAATTAGTGGGATGGGATCAGCTATGTTAGAGTTTGCAGGACAATGTGAATATTGCTGTAATAATTATATTTACTATTCATGAGAAGCCGAGGCATCTTTTTCCACCATTATGAGAAGCATTAAGTGATTACAGAGGGTATTACAGGGAGCATTAAGTGATGACAGGATCAAAGATAATAGTGATATAGTGATGGGGGAGTAAACTCATTAGTAATTCTTTGATTATTGTTTTATGACAGATGATAGTTCATTAGATACAGTAATTGATTAAGACTACATTCAACCCAAGTTTGTTTATCCAGCAGCCTTGACAGATATAAAGACTACTTGGTTTTTAGTCCTGAAATTGTCCTCTATGATTGAGGGCATCCTTTGCTTACTCACTCTAGCATCCTTGTGCAAAACTTGATACAAAACAAATTTTCCCTCGACAAGTCCGTCATTCCAAAGATTTGATGCTTCGTTTCAGGGCAAACAGAGTGAAACTGCAGTAAGCAATACATCCAACTAATGGAACGATGGCTTGTTTTTTTCTGCTAGGCTGCCAAAATCATTATCTGCCAACAGAGATTCATAAATCAAGAGAAAGTCAAAGTTATAGTAAATTTTATTTCCATTTTATTCTCCACTGAGGCCCAAGGCACGTGAGGGTGATAGTTAGAGTTTCCAACATCTGAGAGGGAAGAAATGCAAAGGACATTTGACAAAATGAAACATAATGCGGCGCGGTGAGAGCATTTTTAGCAGTTCACCTATCAGAGCAAGAAGTGATCGGTAAGCTTGGATGATTAAGTTCAAGTTAAACCTGGATTGTTCAGATGCAATTGTGGATGAAGAGGATTTGTCCAGGGTCATTGACACGATGGAATGGTTTTTCATCCTAAAACCAAAAATAATATATAAGATGTAAAAATCATGATATCTTATGCTAGGCAGAAGTTTATTAACTCGTAATTCATACTATTTACTCACCAACGGCAACTTTGAAGATGTGGGTGAAAAGGGGAAAAATGTGTTTGTCGATATCTGTCACTTATGGGTGTGTGTGTAGCAGGTGAGTAAAGTGGAGAGAGAGATTGGGGGAGAGAGGGGAAGGGGGGGGGAAGGGGGGAAAGACGGTATTTTAGAGTTTTTGCATGGTGTTGCTTTGGTTGTAGTCTGAATGGTTGATAACTGGGGATGTATTCATGGTAGTCATCATAGTTTGTAAACAAGCAGTTATAATACGTAGAAGGGAACAAATTTACAGAAAATAACAGTGTTCCAGGTGTATCCAGGTGGCATTAATCCATAAATCATTTAACATTCCATAAATAGATTTCAAATGAAAATACTGATACCTTGCAATCACAGAAGTGTAATGAAATGTATTTCCTGGAACCTCAGAATCACTTGTAAGTCCATGCAGGTATAAACTAGTAGAAACCATGGATTGAGGATTGTTAGGAATTAGTTGACAATACATAAATGATATCTGTGATCACATGCAGAGTCACCAGTTTGAAAATAAATAATAAAGTTTGGAAGGATTTCCTGAAAATACCTGTTTTGTGAATAAAAAGGCGATATTTATTAATTCCTTTGGTCACATCCATTACAAATTTATCAATTCCAGTGTGAATTTCCATATAACATGGATAGTATTAAAGATAAAATTATAAATTATGGTTGAAAACATTGCCCAAAAAAATAACAAAATGTTTTCAAGGGGAGAAAAAAATACAAAAGGTTTTTGTAAGATGTCATAGTGAGTACAAATAATAGGTCAGTAGAGAATTGAAGTTTTAATTAAGAGTATAAAAAGTTTCATATTTTAATCTAAGAACATCTCAACTGCATAGATACCCAGTAAATATCATCCATTGAATGGTACACCCACACATACATACATAGCTCCACACTGTTATGAGTGTCACCCATACTCTGCTTCCTACTGAATTATGTATCCTTTCTATTTTATTACAGTGGAGTAGACTCAATTAAAAGTCCATCTCATTTTGTCTATTAATAGCAATATTGAAAGTTGCAACTATACTTGTTAAGAAATTCCCTAAACCCTCCAGGGAGCAATCTTGGGAAAAGCTACTATAGCATTCTGGGCAAATTTAAATGACACT
>JAIPMN010000744.1:0-21695 GCA_020650975.1 Apostichopus californicus | reverse complement strand
GGGGGGGGGGGGCAGCAAGGACTAGAGCCAACAGTTATAACTTAAAGTATGTTCCTTGGAGCTCCATCAGTCAAAAATATTCGTGCCCTTAAAATGTTTGAGCAAGCTGTAATAAGCTGGTACTCTAAAGAGTATTGCGGGGGTGTGGGTCCACATATATGGGTTTAATTAAACAATGCAATAATTTTAGTGCACCTCAAAACTGGAATATTCTGTTACTTTTTGTATTACACAACAACAAAGACTGGCAATAAATATATCTTTATTCTGAAAGAGTATAATAGAGATCTACCAAGGTATATGAGCCTAGAAGCAATATATCTACAGTACCAATGCTTTGTAATGTATGTAACTATTCCCCCTCCATCACCCCTGGCGTGCATCACCCCCGCCGTGCCCCCCCCCTCCCTAAGAAAAATGGATAGTACTAGACATCACCATCAAATGGAGACTGCAAACTCAATCACGTCATTTGACCTAATGACTTGCACTACAGGTTATGAATAAGCTAATAGTGCACGGACACATGATGATGGGTAGAATGTATTGTCATGTACTTCCTGTTAGCAGAGCATGGACTATACTTTATATTATTGTAGGCACCTCAAGAATGAAGTTGTTTCTCTGTGGGAATTGACCAACAGTAAAATTAAGGCCAATAAATACAACCTGGACCGATTCATTCTATAATGACAATACTGGGCATTTAACTAGAATTGCGATGTATCTCTTCCAAACAGCATGGTCTTGGTCCAGTCAAGAGGTACCTGCATCCTTAGTCTCCAACTACCCAGACGGGTCAAGTAAGCCGACCTCCAGAGTATCCATGAATTAAATCCTGGAAAATGAAACAAAAAATATAACAAAGTCTATGACACACATGAAATTATTTTAATAAATAAGTAAATGACTGTTAGTTTTAATCAAGCCATCAGTATAATCTTATGATGATTGAATATTACTTGTCCATTCAGGGAATCAATACTATTCCTACCTTTCCTATAATTTACTCTGTGTCCTGCTATGGTGAAATCCCCAGTTTCATTGTTAAAGGCATTGAAGACTCGCCCCAAACCGCGTGCGGCCATCTGAAAAAGTTTACTTTCCTTTGCTTGCAAGTGACGTTTTGTTTGTGTCGCTACAAAATGCAGACAGTACAGTAATGAAACGTGATACCTTGTTATCTTTAGCTGGACCTGAGATGTCCATCGCTGTATTGTTGTACACTGTGCTGTGGGTATTGACCGCAGCTGTATGTACTGACTGTACACTAGTGTCTAATTACCGATGGTAGCAAGCTGTGTGTGTGTGTATTTTCTGGGATCGATGGTGGTGTCTAACACTTCTATTACACCTCATTCGAAACTAGGTCAGATTACCAGCATTAGATGTTTCTTTTTGCACGAGTCTTCACACACTTTAACTCTCAGCAGTGCCTAGAAGAGCTGGGGCAGCCATTACTCTCCCATTAACTTCAGGGTAATTTAATTCCCTCAGACATGGTGCCACCACAGCACTTTCACATTAATGACATTAATTGTATTCGCCACTAACTATTGGATCAATTCACCAACAGAACCCTACAGAGAACAACAATACTGAAAATTTTCCAAACTCTTGGGGTGAAATGTTTCCTGCAATCCTCAACTAAAATGTCAGCCCCTTCATGATGAATGCTAAATACAAAATAGACTATAACTGGAAGACAAACTAGGCGATGCGATTCCTTTCAATTTAAAGAGGATATTTTCATAAAATTCTGATGGCCTCTATCCACATTGTAATTCTTCACATTAATGTCATAATATTTCCAGTCCTCTTCTAGATTTGGGTGAATGGCTTCACGGGGATGTTTTAAATTTCTGTTGAATTTGGGACCATTTTATAATCTCCTAACCAGATAACTTGAACCCATTTTAAAATCTCCTAAGCAGATAATTTGACCTTGTAGCTATTGTAAATTTGTTAATGGCTTCCATTTTTATTTACTGTTTTTTTTTTCTTGACAGCATTACATTTACCCTTCTTGTAGTGTAGCACACACAAGGATGCAATGGTAATCTAAGCATAAAATATGAGAAGATATCCTTTTTTAAAAGTTATAAAGTTAGTCAAGAAAAGAATAATGACTAGAAAGTAATACACAAATTTGACAAGACCAAAAACGTTTTTGGCTACAACTGAATTCGATCCAGTAAACTCAGGACTACAAGTTGATACAATTCCTTAAGGATAGCCATCAACTTCTGGCTGAATAGCTGAGTTCATGGAGTACAGCGATTGGAATATTGAGATCACTGTTAAACCACAGCTAGATACGACAGAGTTTAGCGTACCTTGTGTCTTTAAAGCAGGAGTGTCACTGACAGCCTTGTAGTCACCGACATAAGCTAGCATGCCCATGCTTTGGTATTTAAACGGTTGACTGTGATTGTCTTTACCGAGACATTCAGCTAAATACCTGCCCTGGCGTTCTGCAACCTTTGAGAAATGAAGAGGAACGTCTTAATAGTGAATGAAACATACTTTTACAAAAATGTCGTATGTTGATGACAATCTCTCTACAATCATTTTGTTGTATTCCATTTATTTCTTGTGGCTCTGTAACTCCACATAATGTATAAATTTATAAAGACTGATTCAGAATCATACACAATATCAGTATAATTACAGATCAAGACATAGACTTCACGACTGGGGTTCTCAATCAAGTTTCTGCAAGGGTCGGAGAGGGCAATTGGCAGGGTTGACTGTTAGGGTGGTCACTCCTAAGGCCTCATATACCACCAAATCCCATCAGTGCAAGAATGTCACCATTTTGTTTTTTTTTGGTGAGCCATGCTGACATCTTTCACTGGCCGGATTTTGCCTACTGAGAACTCCTGCTTCAAAAGGTTTCCTTTTAGTAGCAATATATAAACCATAACTGATTTCATGATTGCCAATATTGTATATCTTTTCCTAAATTATTACTTCTGAAATAATTATATAGTAAGAAAAGCTTAACAAAAGTGCAGAAATCATCGCAAGCTGAAAAATAATTGAGAAACGAGTCAAGCACAGCTAACTGAAAATTTTTCTAAGAGGACAACTTTTAGGAAGATATATATATTGGTAATGGAATTCTCTAAGAGTAAGCCACATAGTAGTTTGTACGATGTACAAAAATTACAAATATCTTCATTTGAGTCACACATTTGAGTCACACAAATTTAGACTTTCATCTTCTAAACTGTTTCATCTTCTTTGTTCTGTCTGTCTATTTTTTCATTTCATTGTTCATTGATCCAGTTTAGTCTTTTGTCCATCTGTCTATAGACTTAATGTGTCCTTCATCTGTTTTTGTTTCAGTTTTTGCCTTTGAAGAAGATCCTGCTAGGTTGAAAAGTCAGCTAACCATCAAACTTATAAATTTACTAAATAACAGACACATCAACTTTGTTTAATTTGATTTTTGATTTTTTGATTAGCAACAACACATCAGATGGTAGATATTTTCATGACAAAACAAAAAACTACATCTGACAATGTTAACTGGTATTTGAATAACATTTATGAAGGTTTAACTGCACACATCAACACTAACCACATAGTAAACAAGTTACTTACCTGTACATCACCACTTCTCACAAAGTGAACAAGTTACCTACCTGTACATCACCACTTCTCACAAAAAGTGAACAAGTAATTTACCTGTGCTGTGCAAGGCAAACCTTCTCCTTCTATGTCTGCACAGTCTCCGATGGCAAAGACATTTCCGGAAGGTTCACCTTTGACCCGTAGATTAGCATCTGTAAGAATCTGGCCGGCAGGTGTTTTAGGAAAGTCTATGGACTTGACAAATGGTCTGTGTGTGAAAAGATAAGATTTCACTAGCAAGGCACAGGTACGATGGGATAAGAATATTAATGTCAATGTGTGGTCACATGATGTAGAAGTCATCAAAGAGCTATGAAGAAGAAGCAAATTATTTTGTTGTTACCGGGATCATGTGTCAGGGTTGTCTGCTCTGGGCCTATCGGGATCGTGTGTCAGGGTTGTCGATTCTGTGTCTACCGGGATCATGTGTCGGGGTTGTCGGCTCTGGGCCTACCAGGATCATGTGTCAGGGTTTTGGGCTCTGGGCCTACCAGGATCATTTGTCAGGGTTGTCCGCCTATCAAACCAACCTTGGGACTATCTAATGTTTGCCCATAAAACGAGCACCCCATGTCATCCCTTCTATGACAGATTGTCTTGTTGGACAAGCAACCAATTCCAATTTGTGTGACCAGATTATCAGAGAGACATCAGAAAGCTTTCCTAAAAACATCCACTATGGTCTATCATTAGCATATAGTTTCTTATAAAATACATAGGCTAAATACAATAATCAGACCAATGGTGGGTTATGGCACTGGGTCCTTAATGTAAGTAGGTCTTCACACAACATCAACTGCACAACTCACCTTGGGGCGAGACCTGTAGACCAGACGACAAGACCACAGGGAAACACAGATCCATCTTGAAGAGTCACACTGTCACACGTGACATCTGTGACAGAAGGAGGTTTGAAAATAGTGGTGACTTTCAATCCCACCAATCAAGTACAATGTGGAGCATATGTGATTGTCAGCAATGTTGTTTGAATATTTTCACTGGAGACCCTATGACTGCACATTATGTAAGTAATTTTATAAAACTCCTGCCAAAATGCACATCAGGACTTTTATAAAACAAACCAAAGGGTAGTTTGATTTGTTAGTGTCCTATGATGCAGTGCCACTTTTTTTTTCATCACTGGTTGGTCTGCAAAAATGTTATGGGGTCCGCAAAAGCCAAATGGAATCATCAATATTCGACTTACATATATATACCCTGTCAGGGCACTCAGACCAGGTTTGAGAGTACCATCTTGGGCAAAGAAAACTCAAATTTCCTGACCTCTGCCCCAAGAGTGTGTGAACAGTTCTTCATTGTTCTCAGTGAATGAAATCTAGGATTTTTGTTGTCATTAAATACATTAATTATGTTAAGTTATAAATGAGATTGTATACTTAGTTTTACCATCTCTATCAGGGCATCATACATCATCTGTAATTCTCTCTCACCTTGATAAACTTTTTCATCATCTTCAAAATTGTTTTTCTTACTGTTTTTTAGCAAATATGACAGTGCCCAAATTGGTGGCATTACTTTACGACCTTTACGGACACTGATTCGTAGATAAATTGCTTTGAGAGATGTTACAAGTTCCTTACATTAAATAAGTTGAGTCACCCAGCCTTTTTCTTGAGTCCAGTCAAGTCACGGTGTTATCTATTTGGGAAACACTTCACAACTTTGTTTAAGTCACTTCATTTCAGTTGAGTCATAGCTTGTTACAACACAGGTTGTTTCACTGACTTGAGAGGAAACTATGACCCCTTCCCAATACATGAAATAAAACTATCTGAAAGACTGAGTTCAATGGAAGAATTGTCAAAGTGATCATGTCAAAGGTCAAGGTATCTATTTATATTACTATATCCAGGGATGTGCCCAGGATTTCCTGAGTGCCGGGTTTACTGATCGCCGTCCTGGGGGAGGGGTCTAAGGGGGAGGGGGTGCCCCCTCCCCTTTGAGAAAATTTTCGATTTTTGAAGGTGCTCAGATGCCAAATGCTGGCACTTGTGTAGCTTTCGAAGCACATGTATACAAGTACTAGTTTTGCTAATAATTTACATTTTTCCTTTTTTTTTGTGAAATATATTACGTACCTAGTAAAAGTTATTAGTTTGTTTCAAAGAGATTTTACAAGGGACCATTAAAGAGCCTTAAGTAATGGTTCTCGCATGCCTAACTGATGAATTATTAGTCTGTATGATTTTGGCATAGGCTAGGCCCGATTTATGTTGAATATATTAGATGAAAATAGTGCTGGGCGGGATTCACGATTTTTAAGACAGTGCTGGGCGTTAATTTTTAGTGCTGGGCGGGGCCGCCCAGTGCCGCCCAGCGTGGGCACATCCCTGTATATCACCATGGAGTCGAGAAAAGAACTTAAATACGTACCAGTTACATTGGACTGAATGAGTTCCATCTGCCCTCTAGCTTTAATCTTTTTCTCTGCATATTGTTGTAGTTTCTGGTTGAATGCTGACAATATTTTTCTACCTTCTATCAAAGAGACCCGTACCAATAACTGTTCCTCTCTGTACAAGCGTGAGACATCCTGTAGATAGAAAATGTTGAGACAAATGGTTCAAATCTTGTAAAAGCCAACAATTTATTTGCTCTTTTCAAATTCTCAGTCAGTTTTCTGTTCATGATTTGCTATGTATGTACTGAAAAAAATTAAAGTTACAAGCAGTAAGCATTGTTTGAGAGACTGTTACATGAAATCATATATTATTAAATTGTCCAAAGGTAGCGATGCTACTTGGCAACAGCATATCAATTTATTCATGATACAAGGAATAACTTATCCAGTACCACATAACCAAATGCTTTGGAAAATTGGGAACTTACTAATGTGGCAAATACAGCTTAAGCAATATCTGTTATACGGCTTTAAATAATCATCTGCAGTATTAATTGGTAGTTAATTGGTAATTAGCCCAACATACTGCTCATACCAAAGTGTTTTCATTTCACAACCACTGTGTTATTCCAAAAGGAGAGTTCTAAAGCAATTAAAGCCAGGAGTTGCCCTACAAACAACTATCTACACGCATCTTTTAACAAAACATATCAAGCACAATGGTTTGTGGTCGGGGACACATTGGAGTCATTGTTTTACACATGATAACGATACGCAAAGTCTTTGTGACAGAAACAAAACTGAGGAAAAAGAAGTAGTCTCATTTGTACAAATTTATCGGCATGGCAACAATAGATTGTGGGAAGACATGGTTTCAATATGACTTTTAACTTGGCTGTAAATAAATATCAGTCTCTGCAATTGATGTTGCACCTGTTTGACGAAGTCGTAAAGTTCAGCACCAAACTCTACCCCGGTCGGCCCCCCTCCAACGATGACGATGTGAAGTAACCTTTTCTTCTCTGAGAGGGATGTACCTGGCTGAAGCGCGAGTTCAAAGTTTGACAAAATTCTGTTTCGAATTCCTCGTGCATCGCTGACTTCCTGTTTAAAGAAAAACAAACATTAAATATACACTCTTGTATACAAATTTACCATTAAGGCATTAAAAATTATATCTCGTGGGAGTCGTGGCAATCGCAACACTTCCTTCCTTGAATATTGGTGAGAACAATGTAGAGTCGTAAATAATACGCACATCATAGAAAAGTGAGTTCTCCAAAGTATGAACTTAAATTGCAAACCCATGCAAGAATAGATTCAAATGAAAGGCCCTTGAATGTATTACTTAATTGTGAATATAATTAACAGCTCACTTAAGTAACATATTAAATAAGAATAGAGACAAATGCTCGCAGATTGGCTGTTTATGTCCTGTTATCTGCAAGAGGACTTGTATCACTACATCGCTGTCACCAACAATTGTGCCCCATCTGACACATTGGGTTTTTTTCTTCCCAAGTAAAAACCATAGAAATATTAAATGTATTTGTAACAGCAACCTATCTTTAATAATTGATAAATTGGTATTTAAGAGAGGGAAAGTGAGGGGCATGGGATTGGTACATTGTAACCCATTTAGTTATAACATTGGGGGTACACATCATACACACACGATGAAAAGATGCAAAAAATGACAACACATTTTGAGATATTATGCACAAGACAGCTTCAGAGAAATCATAAATTTCAATGACCGTATACCTTTAAGAAGAAAGCATGTTCCTTAACCCCGGGTACATTGAATGTATTACTGACAGCACCAACGCCAATCACCAGCTTATCGTATGGGACATCATAAACTTTATGATTCTTGAGACTGCTCCTACAGGTGATAACCTTTAACAAAGAGAAATAGTTTTAAATCATTCTACATTTAAGAGGCTATGTGGTAATCTTTCCCTGTAGAGGCATTAAATATATGCAGATGACCTTGTGAATTGATAGTTGCCTTTGATATTATAATTAGGGTCGTGCCACCATTAAATGAGGTAATTCTGACAACTTGCATACAAAGAATATCTCCCCCCCCCCCGGCCTCCTCTCCCATCCAATACAGCCAACCAACCCCACACCACCCCCTGTTGGCTCCTTGGCCTATGTCACAGTTTAAGGTTGCCATCCCCTATGGCATAAACTGCCTCATTATTTAATTGTCATAAAACCATACCACTTTAACGGGAAAACCTACTTACTTGTTTTTCAATGTTCAACCCAACAGCCTCTGCGTGATGAAAGTGTTCTGGGTTCCTGAAGCCAGTATTTCTAACTGGCTCAATAATGCTCCTAGAAAAGGAAAGAGAGATAATATTTAAGTGTTTCATTTGATGAGGAGTAAAAAATACAGGAAGACTGTTTTGTACTGAAGGTGATTGATAATAATTATACAAAATAAAATATTGGTCATATTCTATATATGATGTATAGGTTCTTAACCTACATCATGCAGGATCAGTATTCACTATAATTGACAAGTTATTCGAATGGAAAATATATGGAAAAGCCATATGCAAGTATGTATGTCAAGCAGTTACCATTCAAACCAAACACTGCTTTGGTTTGAAACTGGACACAAGGATGAAACCACACAGGGTAGGTTTTGAACCAGAAAGCCCACAGGCATAGTGATTCCTTGCCACATGAAAATTTTCAGTGTAGCATGACATTTGACCTCTATAACAAAGAACAATACATTCTTGTACACATTAAGGTGGATTTACATAATTATATTCCAACTTTGACCTCAACAGACAACTATCCACTTCTTGTACTCACTATAGCGGTGAAGATTTGTCCAAAGTTTGTGAAAAGCTTTACTATTGGAGTTACCTTGCTTACACGATTTGATATATCTCAATCCCAATAACCTTTTGTCCTTCACTAACAGCAAAGGGTGCTTGCCCTCACTTAGTATCTACACACCAACTATGAAGTCCAACCATGATTTTCAGTTTCCATGGCTAACAAGGCAAGGTGTCACACACAAACAAACACACATTACATACAGATATGTAAACACACAAGCCATCACCATCATTGATTCCTTCTGCCTGCAATAAGGAATCAATAAAAGGCAGGGTATCAAAAATAAAGCTTACAGTTACTTCAAACAAAGGAGGACTTTAGAAATGAAATCTATGTCTAGAATTATTATCAACTCACATGAGCAAATTTATCAAATTTATTCCCCTTTACCTAAATTCTAGAGTTCCCACTGTGGTGCTGCACAGAAGAGGTGTAAAAAGAAAATGATTCCTTGGGCTGATCACTATGACATCCACAACTTTCTTGTTAATATTCTTCAGGACACTGTAGCTTCCCCACCCCGTGCCAAGTATCACCAGCTGAGGTCTGCCAGAGGGCGTAGTTTTCGAGGTGAAGAGACGCCTGGATTGATCGGCTCTTCTCGGCATTGATTTGAGGTAGTTCCCTGAAGAGGAGGATCTTGAAAGACAATTCTGGCTGCATACTTGACGTATGCTCATGGTACTGATGGCTAAGGGATGAGTAATGGCTTGTAGGGTAAACATACTGGACTAGCACAGGTGGTGGCAGCCAAATAATATTGCACTTCAAAAAAGAACGTGGTTATAACGATAATAAATCGATATAGTGTGCATCCAACCAGTGATACAGTAGTTTGAGACAAAGTACAGAGTTTTAACAGAGTAGACTTTGGGTAAATTATTAAATCTTATTTCATCTCATATTCGTTATAGGATGAAAGTTTCCTCAGTAAAGTTAGCCTTACAGATCTGTGATTCTGGTACAGAGGTTTAGTAATAGACTACAGCATTCACAACAACAGATTGTGAAATTTTATCAAAATTGAGGGTACTTCAAGGGCTTCAAATCAATTCATATTTGATAAATCTTCTTCAGAAATATAGCTGGTTTCCCACTCATCCATTTATCAATTTTCGCTATATAGATATTTCAAACAGTTCCAGGAATTTGTATTATGTTGAGAATAGAGGATGCGGGATAATAGCTTCCTTGGATTGATTTTCTGGCTTATGAATAGCTTCTTCGCAGACTAGCTCGGTTAGAACTTGCTCCAGTTACTATTTCTTGTTAAACCACGAGAGATCTGCAAGAAAAGGTTTTTGCAAATGTTAAATCATGAACATAACATTCAATGCATGCAATGTTTTACTGTAAAGTATGCACAATATTTCCAACATCTTAAGTTTTACAAGGGTATCTATTTCATCCAAACTGTTTCTATTTGGAAACAAAAACATTTCCATGTAAATCTTAGATATGAAAACATATTTTTATATGATCTCCCTGCCCCATGTAACCTGTTAATAGGTAGCTCTGTCTGTCAAAAAGCCGTGACAGTTTAATGTAGATTTTCGCCAAAAATAATTTGACCATCCTGTCTTTCACAGTCTATATCATCAATTGACATATTCTTTTTCATAACTTTCCAATTTTCAGTGTTCTGAAAGAAAGTAGGCCTACGTGTATGGCAAGCCATATGTGCAATAATTCGATAAACCAAGTTTATCGCCGTTAAACTCTGTTTTTCGATCGATAAACTCAGTTTATCAAATTCATTGCCTTGGAGATGCCACTGGTCAAGGGACAATTCATTGATTCTTGAAACTGGATCATTTGATGGCACAAATGATCGAATGTGAAGCTTCATAAAGGCACATGTGCATAAACATTATCAGCACTACATTAGGCTTACTCATGTACTATTACATCATGAACATGGGCAGATAATCTCATGGCCTAGCACAAATGTACAGACTGATATTTCATGAACAAAATTTACGAATGCATAATAGTCTGCCAGTTTCATGGATGTAACTTAAAATCTGATACTTATCTAACTTAACGAAAAAGATGGGTCCACCTGATACTGCTAATTGTAGTAGGGTGGCCTTATGCCCAAGTTAGATACAACATTACAAGAGACATGTACTTTTAGGTCTAATTTAGGCTTGGTCTGTCATCAGAATCACAATACTAATTGCCTACCTAGGCCTACGTTTGATTAAATATAGCCTGGGTTAATGCAATTTTATCAAGGTTGAATCCCACCTGACATCCAACTGGCCAGATCTGAACAACTAATGGAGCAAACAGGACCCTACTCAGGCAAGCGTATACGTACTTCATGTACTTTTCATGGTAAAAGCGTACCTCGTATAAATCTTCCGGATGAACATCTACCGTTGCGACGGAATTTGACCGGTGTGAAGTTAGTTACTTATACCGCGTTCCTCGTTCGACATTCGCGAATGATTAACTGCTACCTACTCAGTTACTTATTCGACAAAGGCATCGACGTTAGAGTTCCTTTGTAGAGATAGGGGTAAGTTAAATTGGTCAAGCACTCTTTGGATCGGGCAAGACGCATTATGATACTCTTCTACATTGTCATTAGAGTTAATATGACCCATTGGTTGTGTGGTCCAAGGCGTGCTGGTCTTCATTAGGGCCCAAATGTTTTTTATTCGTTGTCTCGTACTCTCGTATTTAAGAAGTGATGAAGTAGTGGTCATTTAAATTGGTCAAACACTCTTTGGACCGGGCAAGACGCATTATAGTACTCTTCTACAATGTCATTAGATGTCATATGACCCATTGATTAGGTGGTCCACGACGTGCTGGTTTTGATTAGGGCCTAAAGGTTTTTTTCAGGCCCTGTTACACTAATTTAAGAAGTGATGATGTAGTGGTCATTTAAATTGGTCTAGCACTCTTTGGACCATCATGGTACTCTTCTACAAAATGTCCTTAGAATTCATGTTACCCATCGGTTTGGTGATCCAAGGCGTGCTGGATGGATTAGGACCCAATTCTTTTTCGTGGTCCCATTATATTAATTTAAGAAGTGGTTGTGTAGTGGTCATGTGAATTGGTCAAGCACTCTTTGGACCGGGGAAAATGCATTAGGATACTCTTCGACCTTGTCATTACAGTTCATATTACTTATTGGTTTGGTGGTCCAAGGCGTGCTTGATTTGATTAGGGCCGAAATTCGTTCGTGGCCCGTTACATTCATCTAATAAGTGATGGTGAATTGGTCAAGCATTGTTTGGACCGGGCAAGACGCATTGTGTTAATTTTCTACATCGTCTTCAGAGTTCATATGACCCATTGATAAAACCTCATTATCTTTGGAAAAAAAACACTAAAATGTACTGTTTCGACGAAAAGAACTTGATGATCTCGTACGGAAAACATTCGGCTTTCCATAGTTGTATATCGAATAAGTAACATATGTGTACTACGGTTACTTATTCGCGAATGTCGAACGAGGAACAAGTCTCTAACTTCACACCGGTCGGAATTTGATGTTTGTTTACCTATCACTACTTGTTAAATCTTTTTGATTGATGTATCATGTATCTCATAAAGTCACCAAATTGAGACTTTGCTCGACAGCAGAATAAATTTAGTTCCCAGATACCATCATATGTATTAATATGATAAAAGTAGGTCAAAGTCCTAGTTATAAAATTGCTAAATATAGGATAGGAGATAAATATTCTTTTCTATGTTAGCAGATCTATATTATGTACCATTGGTCACAAAAATAAAATTAGAAGGGGGCGGGTGTTCAAAAGGTCACCTGATACATGTAAATAGTACCAAACAAAGTTGAAAGCAAACGTGAAGACAATGTTCAGAATGTTAGCTGTGACCAGACCGCAGTCGATTACCCATGATTACTCCACACGGTCGAAAGCCAAGAAAAGCGAAATTCAAGACCAAATTAATATCGTTATGGTTAGCAGTGAAATGAATAGATTTCCATCATGATGAGATTTAGCACGTTTTCAGCATTATATATATGAAGAACGATTTGAAAGTTTATGGTGTAATTGTGCGAGTATATATCGGCCGCCATTTAACGATATCAGAAGAGTAACTAAGGTTTTGGGATCAGCTGTTGTGATTGACTTCTTGTGTGCAAGTAAGTTTGATTTAATTCGGTATTATATTAATTAATAATTTAGGGATTGACTTAGGTTATTAATAGTAGTCAAACTATCCATCCAAACTACATATTATGTACAGTACGTTAGTGATAAAGAAAGATATAATTCCATAGTAGGGCCCTCTTACAAATCTTTGGAAGAGATGGAATGGGTTCATAAGGCAGTTCCATAATTGTAAATACCCCAAATCTTATCACTTGCAGGCTAGATGTCACTGGATGCTGCATAGTAAGGCTGCGTAGTGAACATTACAAATCACAGCACTAAATGTTCCCAATGCGTAACATATGAAATATTAGTTTCGAATTATTACAGAGTCACGTTATATGCTATATTACTAAACTCTGTATCCTTTGTCATTTCAGTTGTTTTATCATCCAGCTGCATTAAAAGAAGCATTTCAGTTGATTTGTCATAAAGATTTTAATGTTGATCCAGTTACAAATAAATATGACAAGCGTGCACATTTCAGATAGTGAAATGTTAAAAATTTAGAAATTGCGTGGCTTGCTTCTAAATGTGTTTACTTTTTTGAGCCACATATATATTTGTTGAATACAGATGAATACAGATTTTCATAAACTTGACTGAAAATATGCAAAGGAGTATCCAGGTGTGGGAGATAATGTTTTTAGTCTATTGCTTGGGTCAAGAATTCAAATTTGTAAAATTCTTTAAGTAAATCTTCCTAAATGGGTTCATATCAACCATTCTGTTTTTCTTTTCAGGAAAAATGAGAAGTTGATGCAAAGATGAAACATCACCATTCCTACATCATCTCGTGGGTAACCATCGTCTTTCTTTGTCTGGGCTCTCTGTTTATATCTGAAGCTTCCGGAGATAATCAAACTTTGGGAATCAGTCAACAGGACATCAACTATGCATCAAATATTTTGGATTCGGATTCAGAACTTGTGAGTTAAAATATATATAAGTTTTATTTCAAGATATTGTATTGTAGATAGTTGAGATTGTAGGGTGTAGTACAGTTTGACTACAAGAATAAGCTAAGATAGGCTTCGATAGTGTACACATACATGGTTGCAAAGGTCATGGGTGTTGCCCCCAAAATATGTTAGAAATCCAGGTAATGGTTTCACATGCTCAAATTTTTTCAACAAGTATTTTACAAATATTCACTGTTTTGTTTCTACCGTATTATGCCACTGGTATGGTTGACTTTCAAATTCACACATTAACTTTTGTAAGAATCTAGCCATACATTTGTTTATGCATGTTTACAAGTCAAAACTAAGTTAAAATTAAAATGTTTCAGTTGAAAATTGTACAGTCTAGATCGTCGATGATCAAAGTCCCCTTCGCAATCAATTACAGACAAAGCACGCAATTACAGAATTCCCATAACTGTGTCTTTTAGCCTTAGAGAGTGCAAAGCTACAAAATCTGTATTAATGTAGCAAGTACTATGTGCAGGATGACTTCTGTGTGCTTAAATCCTTTACACACATCACTTAACTATACAATCACAACTTCTGATAAAAATATAATTTTATCACTCTAAGAAATTGATTTTCACCACTTTTTCCAAAAAATTAATAAGTGGTTTAAAAATTTAAAAGTAGAATAGAAATACTACCCAGACTGATACAGATATATAAAGCAATGGTTTCCAATCAGTCCAAAGTCTTGCATCCCACATGTGTTGGGCTGTATGTATAGCCATGCCAGGCAGCTACTGTTTGTTCACACATCTTGTGAGTTTGGAATTTATTAGTGTTTACTTCAGTGCCTCACATGATCTAAGTTTATTTGTCTCAGAGTCAAATCATTTGTACTGTTATATTTTCTTTCAGTAGATAGTTTTATTGTGTATTTCTTCAAGTGCAGGATGTGTATGGAGAGTACAGAGTGTGGTTCTATTAAAGTAAAAAATAGTGCTATGTATTGTAATTTTATGATTTTTTTATTATTATTTCAGAGACATTTTTATTCAGTAAATGTCAGACATATGTATTCTTCTGAACGAAGAAATTCAACATTTTGTGAATTTCCTGTACCAGCTGCACACCATCCAGCCCTCAATTGGTTAATATTATAACTGTTTATGCGCTGAGGGATCTCAATCAGAAAGTACAGTAGCATACTTGTAACATACTGTCATTACTGTGTGTTCAACATATCAAAATGGATCACACTCCAGTTTCAGTTGATTACATTCAAAAAGAGCTGGAAATTAAGACATTTAAAAAAAAAGGGAAATTTTTTTAGTTTTAAAGATAAGTCACCCCAAGATAGAGTTTGTATGTTGTTTAATGATGTTTCCAATTTTTGGGGACAGTCCCTGAGACCCTGATTAACAAGTATCCCCGAAATATCCCAGATTTAACAAGAAGTCCCTGAAATTTTAAAATACTACATTTTATTCACAATAGATTAAAGTAATGTTGCAAAATCTATGTTTCTGTCCGGTATACTTTCATAACATGCCATTAGAAAACCACAGATGTACACAAATACCTCGCACAGACGATCGCACAAGAACCACTGTAATGTAGGGTAGGCCTTAGATACTACTATCTACACATAGTAATGTACAAGTGTGACAGTGTTTCCTATAGAAGTTGTGTTACTCCAGTGTCTTGACCCATCCCTACTCTTGATACCATCGACTAACACTTTTTTTCTGAAAGGGTAGAGACCCGCTCCCCCGACCAAGATTCTAAGTTAAAAAATATGGTCACCTTTCTGTTGTTTTACTGTACATCCAGTAATTTAGAAAGTAATATCTTTCTAGGATCAAAACAACAGTAAAAGTAAAAGTACTTAAAAACATGAGTTTGACTTGAAACTTCAAAATTACATTCCATATATATCTCTTCTTCACTAACTAGGAACCATATTGTATATTTATGATTATATATGATAATATGATTATGAGACCCTAAATACACTAGTAATTTATTCAATGGGACCCTATTTATATACTAATGATTAACTCAATATGACCCTAAATTGTATGTAGATTAACTCAGTGTGACCCTAATTGATCTGCAGTCAGAGATTACATGTGTCAAATGTTATGGATTAAAAGCTGAACACACTGTTTGACCCTGAGCTGTATATATACTGTACCACTCGTGTATGACTGATATGAGAATGCACACCTTTGATTTGTGGGGCATGACTGGGGAGTCCCAATCTAACTTTAATAGTTTCGCAAAAATTTTGAAACAGGAATGATGACATTGTGAGATCTGGGAAGTTTACAGTAGCATTGTTGTTTCGAAGCTCTATTCATTAAGTAGTTTCCAGGAAATTTCCAAGTTAGGAATATGATTGTTATAAAATATTTTCCACTCTTAGAAGGCAACGTTTAATAAAAAGAAAGAGGAAGCTATAGTTGCATTTGTTTGTCTTTCAAACAAAACGGTTTGAAATGGCTTACATTGTCATGGTTGAAAGTTTGATCTGTGTTCCTGTGTTGTGCCTACTACTGTAGTTGTCATTGCATACATATTTAAGTAGCTACGGCTACATTTATAATTGTCATTGTACCAAATTACAATGCTTGTGTTGATCCTTAAAATCTGGATTGGGCTTGTATATGGTCATTTTCACAATCAGTGGTGTAACTTTTGTACACTGAGGGCCAAAATTTCAAACATCATATTTATTGAAATTTTTACTAACATCACATGTTAAAGGGTTCAAATTTTTGGAACTTCAACTTTTCGGAGCTTAAACATATACGTTTATGGGTGTAATTTTTCAGTGACTGTATGACTCTAGGAAACTTTAAGCTAAAAGATATATTTTTGGGCAACCATATTTACACAGTGTTAAAACAGTACTCTGATTCAAGTAAACTTTAAAATGCTTATCATTATATGTTGCTTAAAAATGAAAAGGTTTTGGCAGGAAGTTTTTAATACTATTGCAGATATTTCCATGTTAACTAAAAATTTATTGGAAATCAAGGATTGTTTTTCTTAATTTTAACTTTAAACTATTTAAAAAAATGATAAGGCCAAGTCAAACACCCTAAATAATGTCTCTTCACAGAGGGCTAATATCCAATCCAAGTTGCCCAAAAATCCATGCAGTTTTGCAAAAGTTGGAATTTTCCCACTTACGCGTTTCGGAGGTGACGTTAACATTTTACGTGTGTTTCGGAGGTGACAAAAATGTTTACAAGTTGTTGTAAAGCCTTTTTTGCTAATTATAGCAAAGAATTAAACACTTAATCTCAATGTATATTCATAACATCTTTAATAAAACACTGATTTAAATTAAAATATTTCTGCCAAGTAGCAGAGAATGTACATCAACTACCTGTACAACCAGTGAAACAAGTGAATGAATACAGAACACAAAATACAATAGGTTTATGTTATAAAAGATAGCTAAATGTCAGGTAAAGCAAATATGGGCATTTAAAAGCAATTGTAAACATTGGGTTGAAGTCTCTAACTGTAGCACTCATATTGCAAATGATTTTCTCACATACAACATATTGTATATACCTTCAGTCTCTTTGGTTTCGGAGGTGACGCTAAACGTTTACACAACCCAGAAGGCTTGATTCATGCTAAAACACATAGAACTTACCTTGGAAAGTATGAAAAACATAAGAAGGATATGTTGATAATATTTTATTGACATTCATGATACTGTACTTAGGAATATGACTGCTTTTGCTGCCATTCATGATAACTTGGAGAATGGAGACAATACTGTATCCGTTCAAAATCATTTGGTTACATTCACACTGTTTTGGCTAATTGCATATGAAATATTATACCACAAAGAAATGATTAACATTGCGTAGCCATTAGCCATTCTGACTGCTAGTTACAGTATCATTTATGTTGGTTACACTTTTGGCAGTGAAACTTACTGTCACATTCCTGTAACCTTTTACAAATTTGAAGAGGACATTCAATCTAATATTAAAAAAAAACACATCATTAACATGAAATAACCACAGTCTATCAGAGTTTCAGTGAAAAGTTAGGTTAACACTTGTCAAAAACTGCATGAATGATGGGCTAAAAACATTTAACAGCCTTGGCTACTATGGCCTTGTTCACATTTAAGAATGCACCCGTACTTCAAGTCCGCAAGGGCAATTAATTCCCTTAGTGTGAACACTACTTTACTCATACTTCAAGTCCGTGTGCAGTCTTAAGAATTTATCCTCCTTTCTGGGGTTTCATTCAATCGCTCTTGCATTCTTAATAAATGTAATGTGAATGGTTGCGGACTTAATGGTGACCCGAGATTTCCGGTTAAGTTATGAAATATCCGATATATCGAGTTGCCTTTGGGCGGGTAGTACGTACATTTATGTGTTTGTCAGAGCGTTGCCCTTCTTAACAGAAACACAACCAAACGATGCTATTCGTGAACCCATTTCATTTTCTTTGAACCGATTTGACCAACACTGCAGAAAAGACGCGGTAACGGTTGTGAGACGAAAACAAACTGAATGACAGTCCACTTAAATCTACTGTAATAACCTTAAATTCATTGTACGCCGTACTGACAGATTTTCGAAGAGGCCAAACTCTGTAATTTTATGGTTATTTCAAAACGGATGATTTTGGGTTCGGTTGCTACTGAAGTTAGTAAAAGGCTAAAACCATTTTGTCTGGCCTGGCCTATAATGAAGTTGCACTAGCCTACTGTATGCAGATACAGTAAACCTTAAGTCTAGGTCTTTAGATTTAACATTAAATGCCTTCGATGTTGGATTAGCCTCAAATGCGACATCAAGCAGTAAAACACTGACTACTAAGATTGTTCGCTCATCCACGTGAAGGGTTTGGAAGAAATTCAAATCTAACATGTTATGGTAATGCCAGTACGGAGTGGTTGGAATACAGTATATATACTGTTTATGTGCGATGATTGTACGTTGCCGTGCAGTGGTGTACGGAGTAGTACGTACTAGTACAGCACATAAGACAATGGCAAAGCACAGGGGAATGTAAACAGCTGATATGACTTTTTCACGTCTGCGCAGTATATTAATCTCGCAAGCAGACGAAACTTACTCGTTCTGAAATGTTAATGCGTCTTGTTCTTAACTAGTTGATCCTCCTCGCGGACTTAATATCAATAATCGCCCAGGTTGCATTCTTAAATGTGAACATGGCCTAAGAGACCATCTGGAGCAACAATCTAGAGTTAAATGAGTGTTCACTCTATAAAGGTTGGTTGTTTGTAATTGGTTGTTAAAGGCATTGAAGACTTGCCCCAAACCGCGTGCGGCCATCTGAAAAGTTAACTTTCTGTTGCTTGCAAGTGACGTTTTGTTCGTGTTGCTACAAAATGCAGACAGTAATGAAACGTGATACCTTGTTATCTTAAGCTGGACCTGAGATGTTCATCGCTGTTTCGTTTGTACACTGTGCTGTGGGTATTGACCGCAGCTGTAGGTACTGACTGTACACTAGTGTCTAATTACTGATGGTAGCAAGTTGTGTGTGTATTTTCTGGGATCGATGGTGGTGTCTAACACTTCTGTTACACCTCATTCTAAACTGGGTCAGATTACCGGCATTAGACGTTCTTTTTTTCACCAGTCTTCACACCCTTTAAGAAAAGGGAGGGGAATTCCCTGTTCAAATTTTATGTATTTTTGGGAAATCTCTTTTCAGACAATTTGCTGTGATAACAACAGCTCATTAAAGAAGCAATAAGATACTTTCTTTTTGCTGCAAATGTTACAGAAGCAGGTCTACATTTTGTAAACAAATATTCTGAACTTTCGTAGGATATTTACCTGGACCAAATAGTAGAGCCCTCCGTGGTAATTGTGGGAATCATGCAAATTAATGTGTATACTGGTACAGGTCAACATGGTGCAAAATTAAACCTGGAACTCACAGAAGGTAACGTACAACTGCAGCACAAATGTATGCACTAGCAGAATATTTCAGAAATATGCTCGAACAAAGGGAGAGTTCAGTATATTACATGTAAACAATAAATGTCACCTCCGAAACAACAGCAAAGACCACAGGCAGATTAAGCTAATATCTGATAAATTTGTCCCATGTTAATAAAGTTTTAAAAACTGCATGTTTGGTGATTTTGATCTTTTATGGACAGAACTTCTTTACTAATCAATCATTTCATTCCAGTATATTAATAGCACTAATGTTAGCAATGGCACGCTATCTCTTGTCCAGAAAGGGGAAAAAGTGGCAAAAAAACACATATTTGTCATTTATTCATTAACTGTGCATGTGAGAGTTTCATTAATACTTTCTTCAGGTTGTTACAGTGTTTTCTAAGGGAGATCAAGTCATCCATTAGCATATTATGGTACACAAACATCAGAAATGTAAAAAATGTAGTGTTAACAATTTTGTGTCACCTCCGAAACAATAATTTACAGTTTAATTCAAATTTAACATAATTAATAAAGGACCTTTTCAAAGATATCATCATACTGGTTGCTACACCTCTACAGAATTACTGTAATATGAGTTTTAGCCAAGGAAGATGTTTATTGGATAAGTGAGATTACATATTCCAACTTACCTGTTTCGGAGGTGACAAGGTGTTTCGGAGGTGACGCATGTTAACGGAAAGTTAAGAATCACCCAGAAATTAAAACGACTGGTCATGTTGTCACAACTTTTACTCAAATATTACGTTAGGGGGTGAGGTATATTTTAATAAGTTCAATATGGCTATACTATTGTTTACATAGAACTTGGGCTGAAGAATGCTTTGTTTCGGAGGTGACGGAAAAGTTAACGGAAAAGTTAACATTAAATTTGAAATTTACGCAATTTTTTTAAGAATTCCAAATGAAAAATATTTTAGGGCCCATATATTAGACACATTAGTTATTGTTATAATGCAACCTTGCTTAACAAAATTTACACTGCTTAACTAGAACTTAGTTGCAGTCAAACTTAGGTACCGATTGTTAACGGAAAATGTCACCTCCGAAACGACAAAATGTAGCCACCGGTCCTTGGAGAAGGAAAGGAAGGAAACCTGGAGAACACATTTGCATTTTAGCTTGGACACTTGTTCATAATATCAACCAAATAAGAACTGGAAAATACCTTCCACCAAAAAGTACAGGCTCTGACAAAAACAAGTGTAGCTGAGAGTGTACGGCTGAAATAGCTTATTTTAAGCATATTTATGGCCACCAAATCCACCTGAAGAAACCGAGAAAGTTCGTTAAGCTACCCAAGGTAGACTTCAATTAGGATGGTCAAATGGCAAAAAATCTAAGAATTCTGGTATTTGGTCACTGAGTTACAAAGCAATAAGTGCCAATATTGAGAGTTACACCACTGATTGTGAAAATGACCATATTGTACCCATAATCTCACTGAATGCTTTTAATGGGACTTTCGAGTGTAGTCAGATCATATGAGCCTTTGTTGCATACAAAATTGGTATGTACAAAACTAATTAGTACTTATCAATTGAGGCATTAATATATGCTAATGAGCAAGTGCACATACATTTAATTAATTTTGTGTACAGTAATTAAGTTAATATTGATTACTGTACATCGTTAACAGTATCTCTTGTGTGTAATTCCTTTACACATTATTTACAGTACATCTTATTATTAAAGCAGCATTGGTTCCTCTGTGTTGAAAAAGGACATGGCATCCTCCCCCTCCTCCTCTTGAATAATTTTGGCAGAAAAACTAAGCTGTATAAATTTTGAT
>JAIPMN010000743.1:16437-28609 GCA_020650975.1 Apostichopus californicus | reverse complement strand
AGTGTGCTATATTGCACCAAATTGCATCTGAGGCCACCTGGAAATGCAAAAAAAAATCCAAAAAAAGACCCCTCCCCCAGGCCGGCCATCAGTCTTCAGCCCCCCCCCCACTCAAAAGTACTTTCCTACGCCACTGCCTTATCGAGTATTTCGAATTTCATCAAACTTCATCAAACTGTTTTTAACAAAATTCAGATAGCTCCTATAATGGTGTGAGTAAATATCCACCACGCTTGTTCCGCCTTCGTAATGTTGAAAATAGCAATAGATAACGTTGCTTTATCGAAATTACATATATATATACACAAAGACATAAATAAACATGTACCTTCTTTTGGAGGGTCCTGGGCCAGACATAATTTTCGGGCCCCTAAGTGGCGCTTAAAAATAAATTGTGAATATTGCTTCAACCAACATTAAGAAAGGCTTACCTATTTAACACGGGTCCGATGTAACTTATAGGGCCTTTATCATGATTATTGAAACTTAAATGAAAAACGGAAACATTTTTAATCTTTGCATATACAAGAATAAAATCATCTTGTTATACAAATGTCTACAACATGCACACACATGGTACCAATTAGTACTTTTAAAAAGCACTGTTGGGTACATTCACTTGGCACATTGGGTACAGCACTGGACACATTCACCTTATCGGAAACATAAACACCTATAAAATATAGGTACTTCAGGGGCCGTAGCCTAGGTAGAATCTCTATGGGGGGGGGGGGGAGGGTGTGGGGTTAGTTGAGGACCATCGAGATTGCCGGAAATGGCACTTCCCAGGCCTTGTAAGTTGCATCTCTATTCTTAATTTTGAAATCTCATGTTTCAGAAATTTTCACTTGAAAGAAACAAGAGAGGTAAATAAGAAGAAAAAATCGATGAAATCACTTTGTAGGGGAAAAATAGGACTTATGTTACTGTATAAAGCTCTGCTTTATTCATTGTTTTACACAGGTAATTGTAGATATAAAAGCAGGCTAGTGCATTCTGATGGTAGCCGTAGCCTATACAGGTGCTGAGGGGAAGCCAAATGGGGAATTTAGGTGTAAATTAATTGTATTGTGTTATCATTATTTGTCTTTACATGCCAAAAGGGACCTACCGGGAGAGGGGTGGGGGAAATGGTCAGAGTGGGTGGGCCGTGTATGGGACTATGCCTCAGTATTCTTAGTAAGACAACATTGGGGCACTGATATAGGGGCTAATAATAAAACTGATAGGACCTATATAAAACATATAGACGTAATAAATGTATTTGTGAACCGTAGTTTCACATTAGACTGCTAGACTGTTCACGCAGGTTAAATCGTAGGAGCTCTCTACGTTTATTGTTATTCTAACAAAACTCGTGAAAACCAAAACATACGCACGGTTATCGCATCCGCGATCGCGCATATTCGTGATGAGCGGTTAAACTAAACCTTGCGTTCTTCTTTAACGCCATTTCCTACAATACCTGCCTATAGCATCTTGAGGTTGCATACTACTGACAAAATAAAATCAGAAGAAATGAAGAACATTTCGCTAAAACTAACTGAATTCGGGCATACTGTCCAGGCGTTCACATTATCTTAGGCCTTATACTTTCATTTAGGAAATGGAGATCTCAGGGGGGGTATCTGCCCCCAGCCCCCCCCCCCAACCACAGGCTACTACCCTGTACTTGTCATCAGGTAACTAATCACAAATGAAATATTTTGTGAAGAATATGTACATAACTATACTAACCCATGCAGAGTTTGCGATATAATGTGCAACATGCTTATAACAACAACATGACTAGCAGCTTATAGCACCCAAGCTTAGCACCATATATGTATGCGTCTCAAAACTCCTATGAAATATATAATTATCTCAAACTCACTTAAAAACTACCATGAGTGGCATTGCTAACCAAACTGAATGCACAACCTAATTTAAATCTAGCGTCATATTGCTTGTACGTGATAATACAACAAACTATAAAATATGAAAGCGAATGTTGCGGGCTTTCATTATCTGCTGGCTTAGCAGACATTCTGATCAGTGTATGGGTGCGGTTCCTCATTTAATTTAAGCTATAAATGAAATCCGTAGTTTTGATTGCCATCGGCAGTTGAAACAATAACTACTTATCTCATGTTTCACAATTTCTGAGCTTCCTTAATGAGATGCACGATCCATTATGAGCCTGATAGGCCTACACGACCCAGTCACTAAACCTGGGAAGGGGGAGGGATACATGATATTGTCCCCCACCCTTCAGAAAGTGGGGGGGGGGGTTGCGTGTCCCCTGCCCCTTCTTGGCTTACACCCCTGGTCACGGGTCCTCGAACTTCGCATATAAATTGGTTAAATGGAATTTAGATTGCCATACATATATGGTGTAAACATTGACCATTTGCATACTGTACGTTCTAAAACGGCTCAGTGACAAAAAAAATTATTTCCCAAAAGGCCGTCCTTTAAGAATACCAGCAAATATTTGATAGCCTTCGTGATCAAAACAAAAATTTTGCTGGTTGTAAGACTCTAATGATTATTTGTATGAATCGACGTGGAGCCGGTGTCGGGTGTTGAAAAAACAACAACAAGGAATACAGACTTATACATTGTCACATGACCAGTAAAGGCAGGGGATAATAGTGTC
Source organism: Apostichopus californicus (assembly GCA_020650975.1). Taxonomy (NCBI): domain Eukaryota; kingdom Metazoa; phylum Echinodermata; class Holothuroidea; order Aspidochirotida; family Stichopodidae; genus Apostichopus; species Apostichopus californicus. The sequence continues at coordinate 25,971 of JAIPMN010000743.1, read as the reverse complement.
ACATGACCAGCAAAGGCAGGGGATAATAGTGTCACATGACCAGTAAAGGCAGGGGATAATAGTGTCACATGACCAGTCAAGGCCAGGGCTATAATAGGGTGCTTTTACACTAGATTCGGATCAGATCCCGACGTCAGGATCTGATCCTGACGTCGAGATAACGGCTGTAGTGTAAACACTCCCGCATCAACAGTGACCCGGGTTACGTCACATGCATTCTTGCGTAAAATTCCAGTCCTGTATCATGCATGTGCTAATTCCTACGTATATAGTAGGCCATACGGGAAATAATTGCAGATTTAATGTCCGTATGAACTAAAATTATTACCGGTAATAATTCTATTTAATACCGGCATTAATTCTCAGCCAATCACCATGTAGCTTCATATGCCGGTATTAAAAAGAATTAATACCGGCATTAAATAGAATCATTACCGGCATTAAATAGACCAATCACATTAGCGAATTTTCAAGCTGTTACATGCTCTGAGCTAGTGTTAATCCCTCTTGCTGTAGCGTGAAAGCAGCGCAGTTATTTCTGCTGAAGAAAGCAATGTACAACGCAATGGCACGCATGACAGACAAAGTACAATATCTGCGTGATTTGCGTCGAGAAGCGAACGATACTTATAGGTTATTTACAAATGTTGACTCCCAATCCTACACAATCCGATGTTTTACCAGTTCGCAATGCTTTGAACCGGTTTGTTAATCTTCGAAGAGTAACGCTATGCAAAGCTTGGAAGACTCCTGAATGAAGACGAGTACAATGTTGCATCATTGTCTCTGGATGAACTAACGGCCAACGGGGAAGTTTCACGCCTGGCACAAGAGCTGAAGAGCCAGAAACTTGTTAATAACATTGCATATTACACTGTAGCGCAACTAAAGTTGCAGTGCCAAACTAAACAAAGATGGTCTATTTAATTCCGGTATTAATTCTATTTAATGCCGGTATTAATTCTATTTATTAGATTTATGTCCCACATATATAGGCATGGAGATGCGCTCACCTGATTGGTCGATTTATGTCCGACATAATTCGTATTTATGTGTTACATAATTCGGATTTATGTCGGCCATAATTCGTTTTGATGTGGTACATAATTCCGATTTATTTCGGACATAATTCAGCAATTATATCCCATGCGGCCTACTATATACGTAGAGTGAGTGACTGTGTGCCGTAGGCCTACATAGCGTAGTATTGTCTCCCTACGACGAACGTTTTGGAGTATACGTACTACGTGACCCGCGGCTGCGCATGACACGTTCCCAATCCGATTTTTGTACCAACGTCCGGTGAAAAGCGGAGGGAGGATCAGAGTACGACTCAAGTGTAAATGCGTCCGGATCAATGCATAAGTTTACCCCATGGAGAGATGATCTTCTGATAACTATCAGGTGATCTGAGCACGAAAACTCAAAACGAAATTAAGCATGGATCAACATTGATATGTATATAGGTTTCACTTTGAATCAGCAATGGTCAAAATTTGAAAAAGGGTTTCTGCATTGGAACAAATACGATAAAGTATTCTGATGTGAAACATGAGAAGGAATCACCGAGCCTGTTGACTTCCAGGTCATCAATGAATCAGTTAACAGTTTGTTTCTCTTTTTCTTCCAGCACTAGTGCGTGATGGATTTGGACCCAGCCCTCACTTTAAAGCTACAGTTGTCGAAATGAAAACGGGAAAGGATACCATTGATGACTCGACGTCGCCAGGTGGTACCTTGGCAGGCTTTATTTTCTATTTCTATGGCTACGACTCGTGGAAGGGTCGTATGGTGTTTCTAGAAGATTTTTACGTTTGCGAGAGCCACCGAGGTATATAGACTGCAATTTTTTCCTAAATGTATCATGGTTAATATCATTAGTAGATATTGTGGCAATTTCGAACTGCACTTTACAATAATTTATAATATAATGATAATCAGCAGTTATTTTTACGACGCTTAAGCGACCACAAATGTAGGAGAAACCCGCAAGGGCTTATCGATTAGGGTCTGGTGGCTTCCGTTTCAACATTTTTTAAACTCAAATTTGGAATCATTTCAACTTTAGAAATCATTTCAGATGGGAAAACCGTATATTGCTCTTGGGATGCAAAACCCACCTTACTATTATCCGGCCGGAAATCGAACCCCGAACCTCCCGATTACTAAGCCTCATTGCTTAAAATGTCACCGCCTTTATCCACTATGACACAGCACCGGTTATAACATTACTTAGTTGAAATTATAACAGCGGACGCTGCTACCATATTTAGAAAATCATTTATGATAGGTTGGCTTTCCATAAACCCTCGACATGAAGGAAAGGCAATATGGTATACATAACATGTGCGTGGTTCCTTTCGTAATCTCCAATCTAAAGTGCTTTTAATGACACAATGAAGTGAAGTGAATTTATAGCCTTATTATCACAGTTAGACTTTATTTCCACGCAGACTGCATTTCAATGAATAAACTTTGTGAAACTTACCCCTCGATATTCCTAGATTGGCATTCATTCTGATTGTGTTTTGATATTTTATTGAACTGCATTGCATTTACTGGAAATTCTTGGAAAGAAGACAATGACTAGGAAAATAATATGACAAAAAAAAAAGTCGAGAATAATTTGACAAGACTTTTGGAGCACTTCTTGTAAGGCTAATGCCATACCTGTGAAATTTCTGTGGAAAAAAAATAAAAACTCAACCGAAATCGCTGAGCCAGTAAGAACCAGTATAGTCATAGTGATGGTTACCAATGGAAACAGTGATGTGTGAGAAATCAGTGTGTTGTATCGTGGGAACAGGAAGAACAAACCACAAAACGGGTTGGTACGCATACTTTGATGGGGCATTTTACCGCCAGTATGGAATAATGGAATACACAATCACCCAGGCAAAACTACGACAAACTTTCACTTTTCACTTTCGCAACAACAAGTGGTCACGTGGTCTCTGTTCTCGTGATATTGCGGTAAACAAAACGCATAAAAGGAAATAAAACAGAAACATCAATATTTATGCTCCCAACACAGGATATCTTACATCCTTTATGGAATGGCTATTGACTCGACCAGGAAGGTTATAAAAGTACATTGAATTATCAAATATACTAAGCTTGACCCTCTTCCAGTTTACATTGGATAGATATCGGAATTCGGAAACGTGAACATTGTCCTACATTTACACTACGTTCGAGGTAGTCCACGGTGAACTCAAGTGACGTCTTTATCATTTGTTTGAGTATATACTTGATTATGTATGAGATTTTCCAGTCTTTAGTTTGTTAAAAAAAATGGTGTGTTTTATTACAGATGTACTAGATATGCATCCGATATTAATTTATATGGACATTTGTATATATTTGTTTTGACAAATGACAAGCTCATTTGAACTGTTTTTTTTCATCTTTTGTGCTGTAGTAATAAATACTACAGTGTATGATTACTCGTTATTCCCCTTTCTTTCATACAGGTAAAGGTCTCGGCGCGGCTCTGTTCCACCTCACTGCTAAGGTAATATACATGTGATTTATTTTGTCACAGTGGGTATTCTGCTGCAAGGGAGTGGGTGGAGGTGGCTTAATTTTAACCAACTAACCTATATAACAGTTATCGTCGAAAAGTACTATGTTTAAGAAAGGGCTCTCAACTCTTTCTTTTCAGAAGGCATATCCATGCTCATATCTCAATAGCGTTGATTTTGAAGAATGTGTCAGATCTTCAGAGATCAACATTGATCACGTAATTTTTTAAGCTGAATCTTATAAAAAAGATCATGTTAAGTAGTTTATTGACGGTAGTCAGTGCTAGCCTGGAGACACACAGTGACCTTTGACACGAGGTCAAATCATATAAATATATACCCCAAGTGAAGCGCAATGGTGCAACTGTTTGTGATTCACGAGCAACATAATTTCGGTTCCTTTGCCAGCAAGTAATGCTGGTACGTATTATAACGGAGGTTTATTTTTATATACATTCATTGTGAAGCTTCGTGAATATTCATGATATAACAGCTGTTCGCAAACGTTAGCTACCGGACTGATTGTAAACACATCTGTAGTTAAACAGAGGGCCTAGCGTTTCGTTCACAGAAAGATGTTTATTCATCACGGTAGATTCAATAGATAATTTTAGTTAAGTTGAGGTCGCCTGTCCATGATTTGGCACAAAATAAGAAAGTTTAGTCTAGTTGTAAGTAAAATAAAATTGTAGACGCTAAAATGGTGCATTCTGAGGCATATTAAGACTCAGTGGCGTAGGAAAGTACTTTTGAGTGGGGGGGGGGGGGGGGGGGAAGACTGATGGCCGGCCTGGGGGAGGGGTCTTTTTTTGGAATTTTTTTGCATTTCCAGGTGGCATGAGATGCAATTTGGTGCAATATAGCACACTTCAACACCCACTCCATTTTGTAAATAATTTTGCATTTTCACCTGGCCTTAGATGCAATTTGGTGCTCCAAATGAGATTTTTTTCTCATTTGGAAATGAAAAAGGGGTTTTCTGACTTGCGGATCGGGGGGGGGGGCGGTATGATACTTCCGCCCCACCATATTTTTCACTGGAGGGGCTGGCGCCCCCCAGCCCCACCGGTTCCTACGCCCTTGTTTAGACTATAAATTAGATATATATGCGAGGTTAAAGTTCAGTACGAGGAAGGAAAAGACGGGGTGATGGAGGGAGGGGAGTATACACCTCGCACAGCCTATTATCCGCGCCTGGTCCTTTGTTTTCTAAGCAGTCTGTCTGCTCTCGTGTAGTAATAATCCTACTGACTTAACACCACCAATAGTTAATAGTTCTCTGCGATATCGAAGCATTAAGCAATGAAGATAAATACAAGAATCAAGTCAATCAACGAATCAATCTATCGAGGTATTTTGCATAGCAATTAACTTCATGGCGTACGTATTGCAAAATTAGTGGGTATGATACCTTTATAAAGTTTATCAGACACCACCATCGACAAACATCCGAAGTCACACTGGAATAATCAACATGTTTAATCTATTTTAATTGCCAGCTTGCCTTTGCTGATGGATGTCATTCCATGATGTTCTATGTCCACCATGACAACCTGATCGCTAAACAGTTTTACAAGAAGATATTAGTGGAAAATCTTACGCAAACTGAGAAATGGGATCTGATGGAACTTAGTAACGACCATTTCCCTAGTTACGCAGCAAGTCCGCTGAAACTGAGAGACCACGTGTATCTGGAAGCCGACCTGAGGATACATGTACAGAATAATAGCGACTGCGTGTAATTTTTAGGGCAAATCTGACATCCTGCTACTATATATAGGTTTAACTTTTAGGGGAGAAAGATGGGTCAAAAGATACGACTGATTCCAGGAATATTTAGTCACGACCAGAGTGATGTAAGATAATTGTATGGTCGACACTACCATAGGGTCCAACTTTACATGAGCGAAGTGTGAGAATACAAGACACGGAGTTAAGTCACTGTCAGGGATTCAAGACAAATTGTTTGCTTCCACTGGCTCTTGGTCCAACTTTACCGATTTTGTTTTTATTTACTCACGGTGATTGGAGGTGATAAGGTCCAATCTCGCAGGAAGTATTTATTTAGCAACGCTATTCGTTTTACTATTAAACCTGTATGGACGTCGGTGGTGGATTCCACGATTTCTCGGAAAAGGGGGTGGTGGGCTGTGGGAGGGGACCTGGGAGACGAGTATATTTAGATATCTCAATGACTACTGAAAAAGCAGTGCGTTAGAAAACACGCTAGAAAATAAGACATACATTCGCAAGACACGTGCCAAGTTATTTACTTATATTTTGCTTGCCGCCCAATGTTAGGGCCAAAAAAAAAAACCAAGAAAAAAATTTCAGGAGGGGTTGAGGGAGATATCTACTAAATACGGTGCTGAAGAAATTATTTTGTTTCTTTACTAGTTATAATAGCAATACATAGCAACCATGTTATAAATGTGGTAGCTTGGCGATATGTAGGGCTCAATAATTGTTCAGGTATTCCGTCCACTTGATGGGTTTATGCATTGCCTGGGCATTTGTGCCTCTGTGTGTGATGACGTCGTAGTTGGAGCAGTATATAACCAACTTTGCAACTCCATGAATTGTTTTATTGTTAGTTATTTAAGACCTGTTCAAAACAATTTGTCTCTGAGACTAATTCGACTAAGGTTTTTTTTTTGGATTGGGGGGGGGGGGTGGGATGGGTGATGGAAGAGTAAAATATTTATTGAATATCAAAATAGCCTTGTTCTACAACGAAAATGCCATTTCCTCAGCAAAATGGGATCAGGGCACTATAAGCTTGAATGCTCTATGTTTGCTCTATGCTCTATGTTTGTGACTAAGACACTACCTCACTAATGCACTAGTTTTACCGATAGTTTGACTGGGACACCAGCTCTTTGGAGGGCTAGATTTTTTGTAGTTTGAGTTGCCATGACATTTTATATCGCGTTATCAACAGTGACAATATCCTGTTATCCTATAAACTTTTGGCATTTATTAGTTACGGTAAACAACTAAACAATATCCAAGTATCACATGATTAGAGTACTTGACTTATCCAGATAAAAGCCCAAGATAAACCCAATTGAGACTAGATTTTTGATTTGTCTGTCTTGTCTGTTATCTGGACATTTGCAGTAGCTTGATATCAGAGTATTATATTAACATATTTCTATCACGTACATTGTCAGTGTTGAGAGCATACTCAGGTAATGTAATGTTGCTGGCATTCTGTCTGTTTCACAGTGCTGGTAGATATTTAATTGCAATATTTCATGTTAGTTATCAGCCATAATGTAATACCATCCACTGCACACAGGGTACTAGAAAACTTTGCTCGGCTTAACTCTCGTTGTTTATCTTAAGATGTGATTGGAACAACAACGACTGTTTCAATTGTGCAGTGTTTGTAGGTCGAAAGGATATAGAAAGAGGGCAGTGGTGGGATTGGCGGTCACGATAGATTTTTCTACTCTTGGATAAGGTACTGTAACTTGCAGGTGGTTCACAAGGTCATCTACAATGATTTATGGGGTAAGGAATTAAAATAAGTAGGTATATTGTCAAATAGGAAGCAATTGGCCAGCCTAATAATAGGTTAACGATTGCTCATTGTGAAGCCAGATATGAACTACTATAATATATCGCTGGTATTCAAACTATTTTGCTTGGTGACACTATCTTGGAGACCCCCCCCCCCCAGCGGCCGACATTGTCGCCCCCTCTCCCCTTAAGAAATCTATATATGATTAAGGGTGCCGGCATAGTTGCAAAATGGTGTTATAATTTGCAATTTTGAAAATAATTTATGTTCAAGATTTTCCACATATCTTGGCGACCTTCCAAAATATTTTGTTGACCCTAAAAAGTGTCGTGACCTCCACTTTGAAATTTGAATATCAGGGCAATAGATGACCTTAAGATGTTGTCTTGGGATAGACTGGAATAACGATTACCATGGACCTTCTGAAACACCCTTTAACTGTTTTGTGTCTAAACGAATATTAGTAAGTGGGTGGTTAATTATCAGCGGTTTTTGTTTCCTTAAAAGTACTGAAAGATATTTTAATAATATTTCATATTTAATTGGAAAATCAGTCCTTATAACCATTGTTACAGTTTGGGGTGACCACCTTTGGTCTCCCATGAAAGAATACTGGTGAACGGTGGAATGGCTAAATTTAGTAGCATGACCAGTACATGACACTAAAATATCTTTGCAGAGGAACCAAACATTTTGCTGGACAGGATTACAGGGTAAGGTAATGAATTTTACGACAGAGTTATGCTGCCATTATAAATGTTTGTTTAGAATGTTTCTGTAATGAGAATATGTGTCACTTTATAATGGTGCTCTAAATTAAATTTCTTCGTATCATGATTTTTGAGTAACCAAAGAAATACTTGTAAATCGGGAAAAGAAATCTTCAAATATTTGAACAGAAGAGAACAAATGAAATATTAAGTTTGATCTATTCTATTCTGAAATAATTTATCGCTTTGTGCATTTAAATGATAAAAGCAAAAACTGTATGATTGTTACGTTTATTAATGTAAGGCTAAGAGCCAGTGCAACCTTTATACCAAATATCATTTCGGGACAAACAAATATTCATGAAAGCAATTCTTAGAGTAAATAATAGTGATTTTTAAATTTCATCTTTCCATTATCCAAGTGATAAAGATTCCTTTTGAGAGTAACTCTTAAAATATATTTCCAAAATACAGGAAGTTGGGTTTATTATTTTAAAGTAAATTTTTTACATTAAACATTAAACAGTTTATTTCAACCAAAAATAATAAGATTTTAAGTTTCATCTTTCTTTTACCTTAGTGGGTAAAGCATTCTTTTAATTTTGTACGTTTAATGCAAGACGGGAGTTTGAGTGCACCGGTACCTAACTTCCAGGTACTTAAAGGTCTTGGGACATGGATCCTCTCCTCCAAACTCCTCAACGTTAGCTTTCATATCACATTGGTGTTTACCCTGGCACTTCAGCTTGATCAACATTGGTGCTTTAACAGCTCGGCAGTCCTGGTCCCTGACCTTGGTGTGTGGACAGACTTCGGCACCTGCTGTTCGACCGAAGTTGGACGACAGGATATCCACAAATTGGTGTCTGCAATTCAGCTCCAAGTATTCATTCTGGCAGGTCGTCACGGTGATGTCACCGTATATTTCACGTTCTGCAGGACGCCACTGGCATGCGAATTGGACTTGCAGGTATTTGTACTTGTGGATGCAGATGTCTCCGAAACGTCGTGGAATGGCGGGAACCTGTAACAGAAATATATTCAGTACATTTGTTTGACAGTAAAATGACTGACACTTCAGGAAGCCAATGGATATCAATCAGAGGAAGGGAGGTAATGTTGGTGCTATACTAACACACTTCATAAGTTAATCATATAGAGATGGCAACTGCTAAATATAATATCAATTTTAAAACATGCCACTTGAAATGTAATGTCTGTTATACAGGATGGAGACACTAATGATGAACACCAGTGTCTCCCACCTGAATTATCCTAGAGGATGATACATCTAACTTTTCAGGAGCTACTGATGGCCAAATTGGTATGACTCCAGATAAAGACAACCCCACATGACAACCCCACAAGACAACCCCACAAGACAACCCCACATGACAATATTTCAACCATGAATACTCACAGGCGCGGGCAGTGTTACATATATCAACAGTATTAACACTTACAGAACAGTAATGTTTTCCTTCGCATAATGGCAGCAGTTGATTCTCGGCATCGACACTTTCGGGGCATTCCTGGTCTGGGTATTGAAGGGCAGTGCACACACCTGTGCTCTGTAGACCACCAAACACAGCACTCTGGACCTGAATGTAGAGGTCACCGCAGTCCATATAGACGGTTTGACCAGCAGATACCAATGCGTGCAGTGGATGATCGATGGCTGAAAAAAAAAGAGGGGAGTCATTTGAGCACAGACCTTATATACGGGGAATGGGTCAGTTTGGCAATATTAAAACCAATGGGAGTGGGGGGGGGG
>JAIPMN010000743.1:0-16389 GCA_020650975.1 Apostichopus californicus | reverse complement strand
GGGGGGGGGGGGGGGAGGGAGTAGGTTTGGGATGGTGCAGTACCTATATGAGATGGATTCAGGCCAATTTGAAATGGTGCAGTACTGGACTGTGAGGCTAGGGTCCAGTTTAACAATAAGAATACAACTAGATTGGGGTCTGTTTGGAACTGTGAATTAGCTGGTCGTCTGTTTGTGGACTATAAATTGTTAATGCTTACTTTGACAGATGAGTCCATTACCACCATAGCCTGGATCGCAGTAACAGCTGCTCTCACCGTCCCTGATCTGACATTGGGCATTCTGCCCACAAGCTAGAGGCATGCAACATAACTCTCCACCGGGCAGACATTCACAATGACCGGTGCAACCATCCCTGGCAAAGGCATATTCCACCTGGCAAAAATGAAGAACACCTCAAAATCAGTAAACAAGAATCCTTACGATTGTAAACGATCTCTCTTGGATTTATTTTGAAACACAAAATTTTGTATATAATTGTTTTTTAAACTAATCCCCAGTAACAGAGAGTTCTTTCAAATAATAATTGGTTATAAAAGTTTAACCGGGATTTATTCCAACTCACCGGATAGTACATTCCACTCTCTGAGCAGCCGCAGGATTTGCGATGGATACACTGATCTCCTTCCTTGACGTGATCTGGATCTGTACATTCACAACCTTCATAGCACCTGTTAGGACAGGAGGCCTTTGCATTTAGGTTGCCACACGAATCTTCACAACCAGACATACACATAGTGTACCTCTGTCCCAGCGGACACTGCATTGCTGTGAGAAGAGATCAGCGCTTTAACAGGTTAAATGGTTGTAACAGTAAAGGAAATGTGAATGTGACAGAACCTAGAAGCGTTAACTAACGACAGAAGAATTCTGTTCTCCATGCACCTGGTCCTCCTCCTGTCCTCCAGCCTCTAGACACCTGTCAACATATTCAGCAATCATGTGATAGTATCGACATGTGTTAGAAAAGATAGCAGATTGACAGTCGAATGGTTGTAACAGTTAAGCAAAGATTAGTAGGAAACGTTAATGTCATACGACTGAGTAATGTTAACTTACGACAGAAGAATTCTGTTCTCCATGCGCCTGGTTCTCCTCCGGCCTCTAGACACCTGTCGACGTATTCAGCAATCATGTGACACACCAACTCTTGGCTTGGAAGGGTCAGGCAGACGTCCTTCATACAGGCTTTCTTGAACGGCCAAGGATCCACCAGTTGGTGGCAAGCATGCAGTGGTCCTAGTAAACGAAGAGGTTAGAAAAGGGTCAAGAAAATTCCAAATATATGTCACAAAGTCTTCAGATGTTTCCACGCAAGTTTCATCGAATGGCAGAGAATCTCACGGTTGGTGACACGTTTAGAGTAATCCTCAATCCAGACCGGAGCTTTCTAGTTCAATTCACGTATCTCTATGATATATCATAAATGTATCACAAAAAATAGTACCTAACAATGATATTACCCCTGTAATATACATATACACTATGTAATACCAGTCTTTAACAATGTAATTCTTGATGACTGTAGCTGCAGCCGTGATATAGATGTTTTATGTTGTACATGTTACATATATATATATATAGATATGTTAACATTGGAAGGTGAGAGTAAATACCACCTCCTGTAATCAAAACCAACAAAGCCCACCAAATTGCTCCATTAATTAAGAAGCTTGGTATCCTTTAGAAACACCTCAAAAAGCACCGGGATTTGTTTGGATGTATTTTAAAGAAGGATAATCGATCGTTACATTTAATTCTCTCAAACAAAATGGAGGTTTACATCTCTCTTCAGTTATAAAAGTAATTGAATGGAACTGTACTGGTGGGATATGAGTAACTGATATTTCTCCTATTGGTAGAGCTCATTTGATTCTGGAAGCAAGCTTTTATTGGTCATCAGGTAAATTGGTTTCTCTGATTGACAATCTCTCATTTCATCCTCTAACAATACCCACCATCCTCGTCAGCGATGATGCTGCAAGCTCTCGTTGCAACCTGAGTTTTCCTCTTGTCTCCTTCGCAAGGATCTGCCCTCGTACAGTCTCGGCAGATTTCACAATCATCAGTCTCAGCCACCCAGCTTTGGATGAATGTGCCCAGATTAGGTGCCTAGATTAAGAGAATATTAAAAAAGTCTCTCTCAAGGGCTACTAATTCATTGAGATTCTTCTTACACATCATGTGAATTTTATGGCATGATTTATTATCATCAGTCAAACTGTGGATGTTTTGTAGCTTGATCAGCTGTTGGGGATGGTGTGCTTCACGTTATTAAGTGTCATCGAATACCTTGTTCCTTATACTAGATTTGACTTCAGCCGGGGTGAGGAGTTAGTGAGTTGCCCCCATCATACAGATCAGACATGACAGACGAGAAGTATTATAATGCTCTGATCGCTGGTGATAACTGTTTAGCGAATACAGCTGATCCAAACTGACACAAGGTGTCCGACCAACTGACAGTGTTTCATATCTTAACTTGCTCTGTTAACACAGATTGGCTGCTTTATATACACTTACAGGAAGGTCTCCTCTCATGATGTAGTCATCTGCGTATCTGTTGTTGAAGTTACCACAGAGACCGCATGGCCTGATGGTTTCCGTTAATGCCAGATAAACTTGCAGGCGGTGATGACCATCCCATTTAAGGGTCAGACCAAAGTCTGTGTTGACAATCTGAAACCAATTTAAATGATGGATTAATAGGAGGTGGTGAAAAGAGGGGGTGGAGGGGAGGGTGGGGAGGGGCGCGTGAGGTGAGGTGGTCGTTACTTTTTACTCTGCTAATTAAAACAGAGTGAATGGTATGAAGGTTCTTAAACTAGTTGAGGAAATAAATCTCCTAATTTCTAAAAGTCAGAATAACATCATAACCTCCCTGTGGATGCTAACAGAGCTTCACTGTGGAGATCAAATCAGCAGTAGGCTAATAACGGAAGCAGTATTACAGACCGCCCGAATCAAGTTTGCAAATTCACAAAGACGATTCATTTAGAGCTGCGTACATCTATACTGACGATAGTGTTGGAATGGCACGGGTGACAGGACAAAATCCCCCCGGACAAAATTCCCCCGGACAAAACCCCCCCCGGGCAAACCCCCCCCCCCGGACAAAATCCCCCTAGGACAAAATCCCCCCTAGCCAAAATCCCCCTGGACAAAATCCCCCTAGACAAAATCCCCCCAAGCCAAAATACCCCCAAGCCAAAATCCCCCCAGGACAAAATCCCCCCAAACTATAAAAAATCCCATCAATTCTTTACAAAAATGCGACATCCCGGTCCCCCCTGTCCCACCGGTACCCCCACCAGTTCCCCCACCGGTACCCCACCGGTACCCCCACTGGTACTCCCAGTGGTTCCCAGACCAGTACCCTGACCAGTACCCCGACCATTCCCCGACCGGTACCCTAATAGTTAGCCTGACAGTTACCCCCACCGGTACCCCCACTGGTACTCTCAGTGGTACCCCCTCTGGTACTCTCAATGGCTCCCTGACCAGTACCCCGCCCGTACCTCAACCGGTACCCCGGCCGGTACCTCAACCGGTACCTCGACCGGTACCCCGACCGGTATCCCAACTGGTATCCTGAAAGGCACCCTGACACGTACCCTGACACGTACTCTGACACGTTCCCTTACTAGTACTGGTACAATGACCAGTACTTTGACCAGTACCTTGACCGGTCCCTTGAATGTCACACTAACAGGTAGCCTCACAATTACCCTCACTGATCTCCCGACCAGTCCCCTGACCGGTACCCCGACCAGTATCCTGACTGGTATCCTGACCAGTACCCTAACCAGTGCACTGAGTGGAACCCTGACCGGTACAGTGACCAGTATGATGACCGGTACCCTGACCAGTCACATGACCAGTACCTTGACCGGTACCCTCACAGGTACCCTAACAGGAGCCCTCACAGTTACGCTCGCCAGTACCCTCACTGGTACCCTGACCAGTCCCCTGACCGGTGCCCTGACCGGTACCCTAACCAGTACAATGACCCATGCCTTGACTGTCACACCTGGGCCATTCCTGGTTGTTGCAGGCAGGCTTTGTATGGGTCAGGAGGATATTGTCTGGGGGATCTTGTCCGGGGGGATTTTGGTTTGGGGGGATTTTGGCCGGGGGGGATTTTGGCCGGGGGGATTTTGGTTTGGGGGGATTTTGGCTGGGGGGATTTTGTCCGGGGGGATTTTGTCTGGGGAGATTTTGTCCGGGGGGATTTTGTCCTAGAACCATGGCACGATGGTAAGTAATGGTAGTCTGAAATGGAGATGTAACACCAATCTATTTCACTATATTCTAATTCTTTCCCAGTATCCCAGAAAATATGAAAAAGAATTGTGTCTGCTCTACTCACCAAGTATTTGCCAGCTCTCCTGAGAGACACCGAACCATCAGCGATGTTGAGAGGAGCAAAGGCGTTCCTTCCGTCCAGACGGATCTTCTTGTTCTGTTTCAGACTAATTTCCTAGAAAAACATAATTAAAACGAAAACATCATCAATTCCAGTAAATAGCAAGTTGAGAAGAAAGAAAAGAAGCTCTCCCAGCTCTAGCTACTGCTAATGATAGTAATGAGTGGTGATTATATTTAACAACTACTTTTCATGTTTGTCACAAATGAAATGTAAAAATAGTCCTCTTTAAAATCTTTGGTCTGGTTTTTACGGTGGCTTAATAGGGACATAGGAAAGCCCAACAAATTGACTTTTATCTCAAAATTTTGACTTAAAGAGGTGAAAAATAAGTCAAAATTTTGACTTTAAAAGTCCAAAATTTTGAGATAAAAAAAATCAACATTTTGAGATTTGGGACCCTTCTTTATTTTCCCTATGTCCCTATTTAAAAATTGTAGCTTTTCAACTGTTAGTTTGCTTCTTAATCCTACTAGAGTCCCATACACATTCCGATCTTTGTGGGTAAAATTTACCAAACTGTTTTGGTGGAGACGTTAAATCTGGTTCTGCTTACGTTGAAAGCGAAAACCTGTCCTTGTGTGCCTCTTAATATTCTTATTCATACTAGTTTGATTGGAATTATTACGCTATTTCTAACTCTCCCAAGAAAATGGTTTGAAATCAGCTTACCCTGTCAAAAGCTTTGATAGCAACTGCCTGAACCCAGGAAGTGTTGGAATCTTTGGAGAACTTCTCTCCTTGAATATCAACTTCGAACTGCGGCCCATCTGGGTTACAATTCTTGATGGCAGTAAACAGACAGTCTCCATCTACACGGAACTCGGCATTGTCAAAGGTTTCCACGTGAGTGGCTCCTGATATCCTGCAGATTGCCTCCTCTGTAAAGAATTATGATGGAAATGATAGATGTAAACCTTGAAACAGCATAAAAAAGCTACACACAACTTGTTCTGTCAATTGCCATGTTTAGAGTTTTAAGGTAGTCTGTAGAGGCCCCAATTTACAACAAGCCTTAATTGCTAGAAGGTTTTCAAAAAGTCCATTCCTGGGGATCTTTGTTCTCCAACTTGTTCCCAGACATTCTAAATGAACACACGAGATGACTGAATGTCCCAGTAAGGTACATTTCTTCCAAGGTGGTAATAAAAACAGGTTAAGAGTTTTGACCAAATGTGACCATATTTGAATATCTGGCATACTTGGGGCCAATACAGAAAACCTTTAAAAGTATTTGCAATTTCAATATTTCAAAATTCTTTGCCATTTGAATGCTTTATAATGAAAAAAAGGACAAACAATCGATCCCTGTTTGTGTTCCAGTTACGACTGCATTTATTCCGCAGATGAGAAACTTAGCTCTGCCTTCTCATTTCTTCAAAGCAACGCAAGAGAGAATCAGTTCACAGCTAAATGTAGCTCATATAGAAACTAATGTAGTGCTGATGTTATATCGAACACATTTTGACTCTGGTTTTCAGCATAATACTTTAAGAGATGGATTAATTTGGTTTTAAATAATTGCAGATATAGGAAAGATGAGGAACTAAAGCACTGCATTCTCATTTCTTCAAAGCAACGCAATCTTGCCAGAATCTGTTCACAGCTAAATGTAGCGCAGACACTAATGTAGTGCTGATGTTATATAGAACACATTTTGACTCCGGTTTTCAGCATAATACTTTAAGAGAAAGATTACATTTTTTAAAATAATTGCAGATAAAGGAAAGATATAAGGACAAATGTTTCTTAAGGTTTCACATTCATATCAGAAGTGGTTGTCAAGGGCACAAGGACCACACATCTACAGCACAGTTTCTATTTCAGTGCTAAGTCCCACAAGTGAAGTTTACAAATGCTTGCTCTATAATATTTGTGGGTTTTGAAGCCTGTGTATTTCACGCTGTTAGTCATAAGCTTAGTTCTACTCAAGTCTGCCATCTTGCCATGTTGCTGAAGCTCATATTGCTTTATACAGATTGTCGCGGCGACGTAGTGTTAAAGCCTGGCACCATAAGGAAGTGATCAAGGCTTTAACATTTTGATATTTTGAGAGTCAACTTACTACTCTGGCAATTCTTTCCAGTAAATCCAAGAGTACATGTACAGACATATCGGTCTTCATTGGCAGCCTGAATACACTCCCCTCCATTCTGACAAGGAGCATCGAAGCATGGGTGCTGTTCAATGATCCTCTCCAGTGGAATTGCTACTAGCGTACACGAAAACAGAACTGAAAGCTGCGATTGGGGTAAAACGAAATCAAACGAAATTGTAATCTTGTCATAAAAACAGTAGCCAGTAAAGATGCTCTTAGGAAATTTCTTTGTCATTTGTTTTAGACCATGTATGATCCCCTACCTGTATTATATACATTTTCCAAATATCCAGATTGATATAAGATGACACCCTCCCTAGACTTGATTATGTTTCAAAAGTGGCTCACCTTTTTGATTTCTGCAGGGCAAGGGTTTCCGAACAGTTGTTCTGAGACCTTGAGATCCTTGCAGGAATTCTTGCCTTGACATTCCTTAAGGATGACTCCATAGGCAGTTTCTGAGAAGCAGGAATCTCGTCCGTAGTGGGCTTCCTCGATATTCAAGAATCGATTCCCGCAATCCATATTGAGTGTCTGATCTTGATAGACTCCTAGTTCATAGTTTCCAATGAACATTGGGGCACTGGGTACGTCAACACACTTGTGATGAACAATCAGCTCTTTGGCGACACCATAACAGGGATCTCCGAACACGTCAGATGAAATCGGGAATTCGCAAGTCGATTTTCCTTGACAGAGTAATGGTACAATAAAGGAAGCAATGTTGGCGGAACACTGCTGGCCTGGGAACAGAGGAATGTCGCTAGCGCAGCCTGATTCATGATTACGACCATACTTGACGTCTATGATGTTGATGAATTTATTCGGACATTCCAGACTGAGGGTCTCCCCCTCGCACTGAACGCTCTCTGTGGTCCCACCAGAAATAACTGATGAAAATATAGAAAATGATATAAAAAATATGTTATGATTAGTTGCTCAATCTAGAAGAACACAACTGATAAAGAATCAACCCATCAAGAAACAGTAGAAACTTTGTGGGGTTAAGAGATGTACAGTGAAACCAAGCTAATGATACTGTCCTTCCTATTTCATGCAAGAGGAAAACTTACTTTTAATACATGCAGTAGTGGGGGAATGTACATACCAGTGCAGTAGTAGGGGGAATGTACATACCAGTGCACTAGTGGGGGAATGTACATACCAATGCAGTAGTGGGGGAATGTATATACCAGTGCAATAGTGGGGAATGTACATACCAGTGCGCAGTAGCGGGGAATGTACATTCCAGTGCAGTAGTGGGGGAATGTACATACCAGTGCAGTAATGGGGGAATGTACATACCAGTGCAGTAGTGGGGGCATGTACATACATACCAGTGCAGTAGTGGGGGAATGTACCTACCAGTTCAGTAGTTAAGGAATCTACATACCAGTGCAGTAGTGGGGGAATGCACATACCAGTAAAGTAGTGGGGACGTTACATACCAGTGCAGTAGTGGGTGAATTTACATACCAGTGCAGTAGTGGGTGAATTTACATACCAGTGCATTAGTGGGGAATGTACATACCAGTGCAGTAGTGGGAAATGTACATACCAGTGCAGTAGTAGGGAATGTAGATACCAGTGCAGTAATGGGGAATTAACATACCAGTGCAGTAGTGGGGGAAGGTACATACCAGTGCAGTAGTGGGTGAATTTACATACCAGTGCAGTCTTGTCCATTTCCAAAGTATCCTTCTTGGCAATGACAGCCAAAGTATCCATTCTGTACACCACATGTCGCTTTCCTGTTGCAGCTGAGGGAAGTACATGACGTTGCACCACCAGCTCGACTTGAACACTTCTCAGAACACCCTTCGGTGATGAAGTGAGCAAAAGGCTATAACCAAAGAAACAAAGGGGGGGGGGGGGTTAAAAACTTGTCATCATGAGGGTACTGAAGCAACTGATGGATCTTAATATGGAGATATTTTGATTTTCGCGAATATGACTTCAAAACTATCAGCAAACTTAGTACACACTACAAGAGCTCTACATACACTCGCTGATTATTATCGCCCCAGTACGAACCCTCACTGGTGCTGTCCCACACTCATTCACCCAGCATTACAAAGAAGTATTTCCCCTGGTATGAGCCTCCACACTGGCTAGGCTTTACCCACATTTACTGAGTACTCACCAAGAAGTATGTCCCTGGTATGAGCCTCCACACTGGCTAGGCTCTATACACATTTGCTGAGTACTCACCACGAAGTATATCCCCTGGTATGGGCCTCCACACTGGCTAGGATCTATACACATTTAATGAGTACTCACCACGAAGTATAGCCCCTGGAATGAGCCTCCACATTGGCTAGGCCCAACCCACGTTTACTGAGTACTCACCAAGAAGTATAGCCCCTGGTATAAGCCTCCACACTGGCTTAGGTCCTACCCACATTTACTGAGTACTCACCAAGAAGTATAGCCCCTGGTATGAGCCTACACACTGGCTAGGCCCTACCCACATTTACTGAGTACTCACCAAGAAGTATCGTCCCTGGTACGAGCTTCCACACTGGCTAGGCTCTACGCACATTCCATTCTGTAAGACCAGACCCTCAGCACAGCCGCAAGCTTCAACAAATCCTTTCACTGAACATCTCTTGGAAGCGTAAGGGTTACCACATGTATCAGTACAAGGAGATGAGCAGGCATTGTAGATGAGTCCAGGTGCACAGGCAATAGCTGTCAATGATGAGATCAGATACATGACTAAATAACTGAAGTGTCATATGCTATCAGAAGGAGTAAGACATCCTTCAGATCCTGCCTTTAATCGTATTTAACCTGACACTGAAGTCACATTCAATAATGTCAATAATGGTTCTCCAGTTTATTAAACGGTCTCTCTGTTACTTTTCTTTCTTTGCCGGCAGGAGTGTAAAGTGAACAGTGATGAATCACTGCTAGTTGAACTAAGTATTACTAAATAGATGAATTTACTCACCGCATTTAGGTACATCGTGCCTCCAGTTTTCTGCTGGGGCACCAATGAGGGCACAGCGGGCAGAAAAATCGTCCAGGAGGTCGCAGAAGTGGGTGGTGTCCGGGTAGTCAGCACAAACATCGGTCAGACAATTCTCATAGAACCATTGTGGGTTCATGACCCTCATACAGCTAGAGAATGGTCCTTGTGGAGAGAAAATAAAATTCAGACCAAATCATCAAACTTGTCAGAAAAAAGTATTTGATTATTTCTCATCTTTGCAGAGGAAATGACAAATGATAAGAACATGACTTTGATGTAGACTTATACATGACACACGGTATCCCACAAATGCTCTAATAGACTGCTTAGCAATGCCTAACAGTAATTGACCATTATTGACGGTCTTACAGTAAGTTTGCTTGACTACCTTTGTTGAAGAAAATACTACATCTGATATTTCGATTCTTTAAAGTGAATTTGAAGAAGTGATTATTCGTAGCTACCTCTGGTATCCATTAAGATTCTGCACAGTGTCTGAGACTGTTCTCTGCTTTCATCATTGTTACACTGGTCGATGCATTTAGGACACCATGTACAAGACTCTGTATCCACAGCCCAGCTTAGAGCGAAGCTCATTACAAGACCCGCCTTCAAATACAACATGAAAATTACAATAAAGAACACAATATATTTCACTAGTCCTATTAATGCTTGTAAGCAAACAACTCATTTTATCATACAATTCCTAGTTATCACATCAATGATATTCAATGATACATTCTGCTGGTCTCTCAGTTCAAAATTATGTTATTACAACAACGACAACAAAAAAAGGGCAAATTGCTGTTCAATTCAAAGTCATATATTTTATTGTTATTTGATTGCAAACGTCAAATTTGTTATACAATTCCTTTTCATATTATTAAAAACACAATTCTGGTTGAATTGTGTACATTTAACTCATGGACTGCTAATATATGAACCAGTGTTGCAAAACTCCATTCAACTTCAACCATCTAAATGAAACAATATGGTTAATGATTCTGAAAGTGTTATCGTCCAAATCAGAACATATAAGCATACTCTTAGCTATTGCAACATCCTCTTAGCTTGGTGTTATCGTCCAAATCAAAACATCTACGCATCCTCTAATCTATATATTAAAACATCCTGTTAGCACAGTGTCATTGTCCAAATCAGAACATCTCAGCATCCTCTAAGCTATTAAAGCATCCTCTTAGCACAAGGAATCAAAATGATCTACCTGATTTTAAATATTACAGATAATGAGAAGACAGGTGATTACTGACCAGCACACCGTTTGGTTTCTTATAGTCATCTTTAGCATCGTCGTTAAAGTTTCCACAGAGACCAGAAACGTGGTTCTTGAAAGACTGAGGTACTTCAACTGAGATTCGTTTACGTCTGTTCCACCTGACCGTAAGGCCAGCAAATGTTTCAACAACCTGTAATAATATGATAGCATATGTGGAGATATGAAATTTCGTTTAGAAATATGATAGCATAAAGAGAAATATGATAGCACATAGAGAAATATGATAGCATATAGAGCAATATCTGTATAGGCTATATATAGGCTATAGGCTATATATATTTATATATATATATAAACATAGAGTACATATAGATACATAGTTTGTCACAATATGAGAGTGTACACAGAAATATGATGGCATATATAGAAATATGATAGCATATCGAGAGATATGATAGCATATAGAGAAATATGATATATATATATATAGAAACATAAGAGTATACATAGAAACATAGTTTGTAGCAATATGATAGTGCATACAGAAATATTAAAGCATATATCAATCATGGCAGGTCACATAGAAATATGATAGCATATAAGAAATATGATATATATATATTAATATATATAGAAACATAGAGTATATGTAGATACATAGTATGTAGCAATATGATAATGTACACAGAAATATTATCGCATATATCAATAATGGCAGTACACATAAAAATATTATAGCATATGTAGACAGTTGATTGTACATAAGGTAGTCAAGAAATATAGTAAATATATATCTCAAATAAAATTGTATATATAGAATTGTTTGTATATATAACAATAGCATAGTACAATATATAGAAATATGATAGTCTATATAGAAATATCATACATAGTATACGTAGGTATGTCATAATATATATCTATATCATGGTATATACAGTGATATGATACTGCATATGTAATGAAGATGATGACATCTCACTGAAGAGAAGATTCGAGACAGAGACTTAAACAGCTCCAAGAACCTTCATGCTGTGAAGAAAATTAGCAAGGTATATGCCATCAGATCACAAAGAGTTAAGTTTGAAATTCCTCTGATTATAAAGATATGATTCTTAATCTTAAAGATGACCGACCTCCAAGAGGTTCCAACGAGAAATAATTTCATCGGCTTAAATGAAATGGTTACAAAGATTCATCCCATAAAACGTGAAGTGATTACTTACCAATCCGAAGCCACTCTCTGTAATTTCAAAGAAGTTATTCTTGAGAGGCAAGGAGATTCTTTCATCATCCACAAATATGGCTCCCTCTACCAAATCAATTCTCTGCAAGTAACAACAAATTGTAAAACAATAAAATGGCAGTCAGGAAACCATTAGCAGCGAACAATGAACTCAATTCCATTGAGGGAGAACATTTCCACGTTATTATTATTAAAGGACAACTAACAATGGTATACATATTGTGTTAACAGGTTCCATTTTCACTGAAATGCCCCATTGCTGTCAAAGATGGGAACAATTGGGATTGATGTTAATACAACACTCACTGATGATACTACCACTAATAATAGCTACAACAACATGGAGTTCAATATATTATGAGATACTTAACAACTGAGAAGCAAGTTGTCTCTGTTAGCTAATACCAGACCTTCCCACCTAAACCCAATCTGTGACTGTCTTGTTGACACAATCATATTCCATGGCTCCCCACCCACCCATTCTGCCACCTTGTTCGTTTAGTTCTTTCACAAAGATGTTTTAATAACACTTTCAAAGCACAAAGACTCAGGAGTTTGTACACAAACATTGGCCGGTAGTTTTCATAAAAGTGCTACTGTAAATTTACTCATTCTTTGGAAATAAACTGCAACGCATTGCCAGGGCTTACTTTATCATACTGACAACCTGAAGGAGAACATTCCAGACCCCCCCCCCCTCCTCACCAAGCAAGTGACTGACAGCCTGAGTGGGGAGTATTCATTTATTATTTATTCTTTAGTACTCACCATATCTGAAATAGTAATGTGCACGTCCCTTCTCTCAGGAGCGAGTGTCTCGTTATCCTTGGCTACGTTGACGATGGTGATGCTGTATTCAGGAATATCGGCATCAGAACTCTGAGAGAGTATGAACTCACACTCCCCAGCAAAATCGTAACTGTTGCCGTCAAATGTAATATAGTGAGGTCCAGAGGCCACTTCACAGGTAGCAAATTCTAGTAAGAGAAGACAAAGTAAGATAAGTAAACATGTAAGGTAAACTCTTAACACACATTTAACCACAAATGGCAAGAATTTGCCCAAAACAGGAAAAACTTGAATTTAATACAGTTTCACAAGGCTGGTGGATCATTTATGAATAGTTGTAAAAACTACCAGGTTTGGCTCAGGATATGATTGGAATTTGATCAAACTCTAACAATTTCCAGCAATTTAAATACGGAACCATGATATTGTAACTCATTTAGTTTCCCATCACACCAAAGAGTTTTGATGTCACACTCTGAACTGCATTGACATGACAAATGACATCACATTATGAAGTATCACCTTACATAATCAGCTACAACTTCAAACTGAAGAGTTTTGACATCACACTCTGAAGAGCTCTGACATGACATGCCATTGTGAGGCATCACATCACATAATCAGCAACATCAAACTGAAGAGTTGTGATATCACACACAGTAGAGCTCTGAAAGGACACATGACATCACATTATAAGGTACCACATCACATGGCCTACCACATCACACTGAAGAGTTTTGACATCACACTCTGAAGTGCATTGACATGACAAATGATATCGCATATGAAGCATCACATTACATAATGAGCTGCAACATCACACTGAAGCGTTTGATATCACACTCTGAAGAGCTCTGAAAGGACACACGACATCACATTATCAGGCATCACATTATGTAATGAGCTTCAACATCACACTGAATAGTTTTGACATCATACACTGAAGAGTACTGACATCACACATGACATCACATCAGGCATCACATTACATAATGAGCTACAGCTTCACACTGAAGAGTTTTGACATCACACACTATAGAGATCTGACAGGACACATGGCATCACATTATCAGGCATCACATTACATAATGAGCTACAACATAATGCTAAAGAGATCAGCTCTCTTACCTTCTGTGCAATCTTTCCCTCCTCTGCCTGGTACACAGCTGCAAGCATATCCATCAGCATTATTAGCGATGTAACAGTTTCCATTATGCTGGCAAGGACTTGACTCACATGGATTCACACCTATTTGTCAAAAAAGATCATTGATTTCAGATAAATCACTTTGACTTGCATCCATGCATCCGTGAGTTATATCTAACATAGATAAATAGATCTTGGATGAATAGTTATAAAATAATTAAATGCAAGGAAGGTGGGAAACAACTAAATATTTCAATCAATTGATATTGATCATAAGAAAGTGAACCTTGGTAACACATAATTGATATCTAGGTGTGTAGATTTATTCACTGCAAGGAGGACTACGAACCTAACGTCGTCTTAAAATCGGCAATCAGACTATGAAAAAACGCACGAAACATTCATGCATAATTCAGGGTCTCTCGTTATATAAAAGCTGATGCCCGTTGCAGGCGACCAGAGAACGCTTAGCATAGAACGGTGCTGGATCCTCTCATTAACTTATTTTGAGGGTTTCGCTGGCTGGAGTCAGTTCACAACTTGACAACAGACAGGCTTTCGCCAAATAATATTAACAGAGATGATGTTTGTTGACCTATAGTGATTTGCTCTTCAATTAAGTTTTGTTGTAACTTCAGTATACCAATTTAAAAGAAAGGTCTTAATCAGGTGACAGGACAAAATCCCCCCGGACAAAATCCCCCCCGACAAAATCCCCCTGGACAAAATCCCCCTAGGACAAAATCCCCCTAGGACAAAATCCACCCGAGCCAAAATCCCCCTGGACAAAATCCCCCCAAGCCAAAATCCCCCAGGACAAAATCCCCCCAAGTAATAAAAAATCCCATCAATTCTTTACAAAAATGCGTCATCCCGGTCCTCCCGGTCCCCCGGTCCCCGGTACCGTCATCCGGTACCGTTATCTGGTACCCCCACCGTTACCCCCACCGGTACCTCCACCAGTTCCCCCCACCGGTACCCCCACTGGTACTCTCAGTGGTACTCTCAGTGGTTCCCGGACCAGTACCCCGGCCCGTACCCCGGCCGGTACCTCAACTGGTAACTCGACCGGTACCCCGACCGGTATCCAAACTGGTATCCTGAAAGGCACCCTGACACGTACTTTGACACGTACTATTACTGGTACAATGACCAGTACTTTGACCAGTACCTTGACCGGTCCCTTGAATGTCACACTAACAGGTAGCCTCACAATTACCCTCACTGATCTCCCGACCAGTCCCCTGACCGGTACCTTGACCAGTATCCTGACTGGTATCCTGACCAGTACCCTAACCAGTACACTGAGTGGAACTCTGGCCGGTACAGTGACCAGTATGATGACCGGTACCCTGACCAGTCACATGACCAGTACATTGACCGGTACCCTCACAGGTGCCCTAACAGGAGCCCTCACATTTACGCTCGTCAGTACCCTCACTGGTACCCTGACCAGTCCTCTGACCGGTGCCCTGACCGGTACCCTAACCAGTGCAATGACCCATGCCTTGACTGTCACACCTGGGCCATCCCTGGTTGTTGCAGGCAGGCTTTGTATGGGTCAGGGGGATATTGTCTGGGGGGATTTTGTCCGGGGGGATTTTGGCTTGGGGGGATTTTGTCCAGGGGGATTTTGTCCAGGGGGATTTTGGCTCGGGGGGATTTTGTCCTAGGGGGATTTTGTCCGGGGGGGTTTTGTCCGGGGGGATTTTGTCCGGGGGGATTTTGTCCTAGAACCTCTTAATCAGGATGGTTTCTTGTCTGTTTTGAGTTGTTCTTCACATACGATACCTGAAGATCAGAATGTAAGCTTGTACGAACCTCTGCAGCCGAGCAGTTCAAAGCTAAGAGCGATGTCATTGTTCCATTGGACTGGCAACAGACGGATCTGTAAGGCCTTCAGCTCGTTGTCAAAGAAGACTGCCTTGGGCGAGGTAGCATCATCATTACCAAGGAATGCCTATAGGGTAAATAATCATAATAATAATATTGGATTTTTAAATATCGCTTGACACCAGCAATAGGTCTCAAGGGGCATTACAGACGTTATATTACCCCTGGTCAAAGATAACATGTCACAGAGACAGTCCCTCCAGTCGGCTGCAGTAACATACTGTGCCCAATGACAAGTTACCTCACAGGTACCCATTCAACCCCTGGGGGGAGAGAGGCAATTGAGATAAAGCATCTTGCCCAAGGACACCATATAATGAACTAGAGGCAGGAATGGAACCAGCAATCCTTGGATCACGAGTCCGACGCCCTAGACAATTGTCCAACAGGCTTCACAATGTATTTGATTTCTGTATTTGATTTTTGTTTTTACATGTTCACTAGCTTAGTAACAGTCTTTTCCTGTTTTTCTAGTGCCCTTCATGAGTTTAATTTTCCAACCGTATTGCTATATTGTATTTAACTTGTACCAAATTAAGAATAAATATGGAATTGAGATAATAATAATAATAATAATAAT
>JAIPMN010000742.1:13256-30226 GCA_020650975.1 Apostichopus californicus | reverse complement strand
CGATATAGGCCGTACCCACCATTTCGATTTTTTTTAAATTCACAATCATTTAAAGGGTGGGGGCGGAGTGCGGTGGGAGGAGTGCGGTGGAAACGGAGGACAAGTTGTATGTCCATTTAACATACCGCCATGGTGATGCCCCTGGGTACCCTTCATTAAGTCAACTAGCAAACTGTATTACCAAATACTAACCAAACTCAAGGCATACAAGTATGTACTACAACTTCATCATAGAAGCTACACGAAATGACCGACAGATTTTCGTTTTGAACCCAAATTGAAAAGAACACCCCCCCCCCCCCCGCCCCAAAGAAAAAGAAGGAAAAAACAGCATAAATTATTGACAACTGACATAATCATGGAGGAGAAATGGAGGAGTAGAAAGTAAACAGAAATTAATCAATCTTGAAGGATTGAAGGCACAAAATTTATTTGCAACATTGCACTAACAATTGATCTCAATTTGGTCTGTAGAAATAAGAGTTTGTTTAAAATTGCTCCTAAATGCACACTCACGGTATATAATTAACAACAGTTACATTTGCATCCACACTAAGGTTACTTCTTGTTTCGAAACAGCTCACGACATTGTGTAGTCCGATAGAACCCTGGTTGTCAACCTTCTTTTGCTCCGTAACTACAAATTTCCACCTTCATAGCAGCGACTCTCCAGTGGCAGATGTTGATGCCTGGGGAAGGGACGTAATATACAACCGAATTTGTTTCCCAACAAATATGGTTGTATTTTGATACTGAGACTTTACAGAACTTTTCGGTCTTTTTTGGTATAAATTATCTCCGATTTTGTGCCTTAATATTTATTGGCATCTAGAGAGTCATCATACTGATGGCAATTGTTTCTACAATTGTGTGAATAAAACTTTTCCAATATTTCATTTTTCTCCGTATTTTCCCAGTATTTCATAATTCACATTTCCAGCATTCATATTTTATCAATATTATCACAAAAGACTTTCCTATTTGGGCTAATAATTAAATTTTTTACAAACAACTCAGCAAAAAATGTATGTTAATTCTAACAGACAGCTATCTGTTAAATTAAAGCACCTTCGCATACTATTACAACTATTTAAACTAACGTATAATTTATGCACGTTAATATATAATATATCTTTTAATGCCCGCCCTCCTTTGAACAGGATATCAATACAAACTTGATCTTGACCTAACAGGAAACCTACACATCAGATGCCAAGAGAGCAGTACAAGGGGCAAGTTGTTTCTCACAAGCCTATGCACCCTTACAGCTATTAAACTGATACTATTTCTTTGCACACACTTTCCCCTAGCAAATCAACCCCCCCCCCCCCCCCCAACACACACACACATACCAAATATTGTTGAACAGGTTACAGAAACTTCCTATTAAGTGAACCAAATTTATCAAAAAGCAAAAAATTGTAAAAAGAAAAGAGAGGTAATAATAATCAGAAATAAGCATAGAGTGATAGAGAAATCGAAAGTGTTGTCCAATCCTCGCAGTTGCTTTACGCCAGATTTAATTACCTTAACATTACCACCAGTCAATTTGGCAGTAAAAATTGATCAATTTATTAATTAATTAATTAATTAATTAATTAATGTGAACTCATGCTTAAATTGCATTTATGGTCCACTTATATTTACTCATTGCAGCTCTGAATTATTTAAATTATGTATTACACACAGATGTCCAATGGTGGAAGTAAAAGGCCAACCTTCGACAAAGTCAATTTCATTGCCCTCTACTGGGCTGCCATACCAAGGATTTTTATCGAGCTGGTGTCTTTCACAGAAGATGTAGACATTTTTGTTGAACACCATCGTGGGGGAGGGGTATCTATTTTGTTGTATAAGAACAATAAATTATACCCTACCTGAGAAAATGTGGACCTGTGAAAATTGAGGGTGGGTGGAGGGGGGTGTTGGCTGTCACCCCTGCCCCGCCCAGTATATGGGCCTGTATCCATAGTCCAGTAGTTTGTGGGAATCTGTTCAATTATGTGGTGAAAATCCAAGTGGGAGATGGTGGTTTTATTTTTACACTTTGTTATACATTATCTATACCCCCGCACAATTCCGTAATATGCATGTACACCAAGTACCTCCCTGTCCCCTCAAATCTCTTACAAGCACCGTTTGTGTGGCAGGTGTGTATGATTATAGCACAACGAGAACACCAAATAAAAGGTAAATGACTACGTTAACCATGATACCCACATACACACTAAACACAGACCAAAAATACACAAATAAGCACATATTCGGACAAGCTCATGTGTAGGCATTTCAGAAAGGATGGTATTCCCCCCAAAAAAAGTGTGGGGGGGGGGAGGGGGACATCATACCCATTTGGATGAGTAACTTGGTGGAAAAATTCTTTCATAATTACCATGGTTTGTTTTACCAAACAGATGTAATTAAGGAAGCTATGCATTGTTTTTAACATGATTTTGTCTACAGAAAATGCAACATTAACAGTTTGCACAGTGAAGGTACTGACAGTTAACATTTACACATTCACATAACAATAACTGTCACCTTATCACACACGGCCACAACGAGGTACAGACACTTTGAACAGGAACAATATGAATTCTTACAGTAATATGTAAGAATTGTAACAGCAAAAATCACTTTACCTACAGTTTAAGTGACATTAAAATTTCCATAGAGTAGGGTTTAAAATGACCACTATCACATTCTTGTAAACAAACAAATTCACTTTTACAGTTCACTTTTCTAAGCTTTGCACTTATTTAACCTAAATGATGCTATTTTATTATTATTATCATTATTATTATTTGTATTTACAACTATAATGAGTACTAAATAATCCAACCACCTCTAACCTGGGCAGGGATCAGATGCATTTTCAACAGCAACACATTTGATTTTCACAACACTTAATAATCTGATAAATAATTAACACCTTTAACCTGAGATAACTTTGCCTACAAGTTTTAACTGTGTACGAGCTACTACCCATAAATTGTTGACATACTTATCCTGGTGAAATGAATGCAAAAGCTGTGTGTAATAGCCACTTAAAAACTTACCAAAAACTTGTCTTCATCATTAGTAAGATTTTCAGTAAAAACAAAAATATACAATTTATATCAGACCCTGTATAATCAGAAACATTGGGACACAAAACTGACCATAATGACACTCTCATTATCATTATCATTAATGTCAACCTTTTCTTTGCAAAGACACTCACTGTTTGCAAAGTAGTATTAAAATATTAATGCAAATTATTGCAATTGTTTTTCGGTAAAACAAATAAAACTTTCTTAAATGTATTAAGGTAAACTGAACCTGTAGCACTTTACCACATTTGTCACTATTTAAAAAAAAAAAAAAAGTGGTTTAAAACTTTATGGTTCGGTGGAGTGGATGCATGAAGGTCATGTCGGTAAATTGGAGGTTTCGTACGATGTTAGCACCTGTGCCGCTTCTGACCTCTGACTGCTGGTCAGGACTTGACCAATGGCCATGATGGTGTCAAAGGCCACATCTGGGTTCTTTGATATCATCCTACAAAAGAAAGTTGAGAAATGATTGAAAAGTGGAAATATTTGGTATTAACCAATAAGAGTTCTATTTTTGTAAATCATCAATCTGTCGAGTGAATAAGAACTTAAAAGTACCTATCTAGCATTTTATTTTGTGCCCATAAAAAGGGTCCATCTGGACCATATTTGCGAAGGAAATAGTGCCCGGCCAGAAACTTCAAAACATGTCGGCAATGATTTAATAGGTTATTCGGTCCCTCATTCAAAAATGCAAAAGGAAAGCGAAATTTTTGCCTCTGAATGTTTCAAACCAGGCGATGCTCACAACCTGAGAACTATTACAGGGACAAAATTTTACAGTGATGTGGAAATGAAGAATGGTATATTTTGTCTGTCCAGACGTAGTTTCCTTTTAATATGTCAGGCTGCGACACCATCTACGGGACGACAAGGTATAATGTCTGAAAAAGAGTAGCTTTGAATCTCAAGGGTCCAAATTAACGTAGGGGTTGCACATCACAGAACAATCCTCATTTTCTTTCCCTCAAATGGTCTTTTCATTTTTAGAAGATTCAAACGTTATTTCTTTTACAATCCAAGTTGCAAGCAACACACCGAGCTACCTTTGAGCCATCTGATGTTGTCAACATATAATGGATGGATGGTTTTTCTCACAATATTACTAAACTACAGATTCTAATATTCTAATTCTAATATTCACAGCCAAAGCATCAACCTTACTTAAAAAAAGAAAAAAATATAAAAGAAAAAAACAACTTACTCGGATATCTGCTGTTTAATGTGATTTTTCTTCAGCGCTGCGATATTTTCTGTCAAGAAT
Source organism: Apostichopus californicus (assembly GCA_020650975.1). Taxonomy (NCBI): domain Eukaryota; kingdom Metazoa; phylum Echinodermata; class Holothuroidea; order Aspidochirotida; family Stichopodidae; genus Apostichopus; species Apostichopus californicus. The sequence goes on along the minus strand of JAIPMN010000742.1, from coordinate 25,867 downwards.
GACTTTCCTGTTTTGGTCTCCAGTTCCTCTTGTTCCAAGAACCATTTGGTGACTGCCTGATTATCATCCCAGAGATAACCCTGGTATAAAGGAGAAAGAAACAAAAAAGAAATGGCAATTGCAATAAGAAAAAGCTAAAGAGAACAGGACACAAACAAATTCAAATGAAATTCACATCTTTTTTTTTTGCTTCATACTTAAAGATATTGACATTGGGGAAGGGGATGGGGATAAGGAAACTTTGAAATCCTTTGGACGAGGTGCAGAAAACTCGCTTGCGGATCGCATTTTGTCCTCCTGTGCGTAGACCTATTCCTCAATGATGGCACCCAGTCACATTCCACGTCAGTTAAAATGTCTCCCTGACTGAAAAACAAATCGACGCACATGAGGAGAGAGACAATTTGGGGTGAGAGGATGGATATCGTTCCAGTCTGGGGTGAGAGGATGGATATCGTTCCAGTCTGGGGTGAGAGGATGGATATCTTTCCAGTCTGGGGTGAGAGGATGGATATCGTTCCAAGCTGGGGTGAGAGGATGGATATCTTTCCAGTCTGGGGTGAGAGGATGGATATCGTTCCAAGCTGGCGTGAGAGGATGGATATCGTTCCAGTCTGGGGTGAGAGGATGGATATCTTTCCAGTCTGGGGTGAGAGGATGGATATCGTTCCAGTCTGGGGTGAGAGGATGGATATCGTTCCAAGCTGGGGTGAGAGGATGGATATCGTTCCAGTCTGGGGTGAGAGGATGGATATCGTTCAAGTCTGGGGTGAGAGGATGGATATCGTTCCAGTCTGGGGTGAGAGGATGGATATCGTTCCAGTCTGGGGTGAGAGGATGGATATCGTTCCAGTCTGGGGTGAGAGGATGGATATCGTTCCAGTCTGGAGTGAGAGGATGGATATCGTTCCAAGCTGGGGTGAGAGGATGGATATCGTTCCAAGCTGGGGTGTGAGGATGGATATCGTTCCAATCTGTGTTTTACATGGATTGCATTTATATTGTACTCTGGACTTACAGTGACTGAGCCTTGATCCTCTGCAAACCATCTTCTGAGCATGGAACCGATTTCTCCGAACGAGAGATTTTCGTTGACAGCCCTGATGCTGGCCTTGGCCGCGTTCTCCAGCAGTAGTCTGCGAAGACGCCAGTAGAGGACGGTGCGAGATGTCTTCCAGTTTAAAATGTCCTGGGTTAGTGGTATAAGAGGAGCAAAACAAAAAAAAATTGATGTAAAAGAGATGGAGGTAGTTGAAACTCTCCCAAGAGGACGGTGACTAAACACTTGTCATCTTTTGTCACTAGAAGCCCTTGTTAGATAAGACCTATTGACAAGTTTGATAGCACTATGTCTATTCACACAGCACATTAATTGACTTCCTCCTAGAGAACACTAACCTCTGCATACTGACAATCTCCTGTTACTATCATGTTATTTATTTATACCTCAAATTGATTTGAAACCGTTTGGCAGAGGGATATATATATATATGAAGCCTTTAAAAACATTCCCTCTTGCAAAATGTCAAAGAGTTGCATTTCCCAAACAGCCAGTGATATGCGTGGCCCATACCATGCAAAGATATTCAGTACGGAGCCAAGGAAGGGAAGGTTCGACATTTTACTGTTCCAAATAAATCATCCTCCCTGGAGTTAAAGAGGAAATGCTTTTTGTGATCTGGATTGTTCTACTTCACAGATGTACACTATAGGTGAGTGGGAAGATATTGAAGCGACATTTGGCACTCCCCTGGGTGATGCTGATGCTCTCCCTACCATGCCCCTCCCTGACCCCCCCCCCCAATAAAGAGTAGAAGATATGACTAAGCCAGGCATGAGCTTTTTCCGCGAATTCGCGGAATATCCGTGATTTCTTTTCTACCCTCGGGGACAAAAACTATTATCCTAACACACTGTAGCTTACACAAACTGGAGCCCGATACCGCAATTTTTGCAAAGTTCTGTGATTTTTATTTTACCCCAGGCTCATCCCTGCTAAGCTTTCAGCTCATATGCTCATTGCATTAGCCTTTAGAGAAAGTTCCCTTTTGAAAGGTAGTCAAGCCTCCAGGGTATGGTTCCCCAAGAATATGCAATACCTTTACTCCAGGAGATACATAGGCCAGTGACCCCTCTCCTTGAGTTCCTCCCCCCCCCCCATCCCCTCTCTCTTGCATCACACTTCTTCAACTTACATGAATGACTCCAAGTTCTTGCATTCTGCCAGCTTTATCATGAAGGTCGGCAAAGTGAGCTGCTACAGTGTGATAGATCGGTAGTAAAGCTTCTTCCCTTTGTTTGATCTTCTTATCCACGTCTGACAAGAGACATACAAAAACAACAACACTCTTTCAAAAATCTAACACACAAAGCAATGAAAATTGAAAGAGCAGCTACTTGCAAATACTGCTCTTGATTATTTGCAAGATGTTTTGTGAAGAGATTTGATCGACTTTACTTCTACATCTGTGAAAAACCAGGTCTCAACACCTCAATGCATTCTTCACTTTCAGTTTCTGATAATCTTTTTACATTAATTCATTCCTATTTTTGCATAACTTAAGAAACATTTAGTCTTCTCTACAAGGTCTTACAACCTGAAGTTAAGAGGTGTGTGATATGGTTTGGATAATTAACCAGCTGATCAGCTTCACGGTGTTCCACCTGAAAATTCTCTGTATTTATCTTTTCTTTTCAAAGTTTCTGAAATCTTTGTTATTTACATTGGCTACTACTGCTGCTTAACTATTAGTATTCTTGCAGTTTGCTCACTCACTTTTCTTTTCCTTTGTAGAGAGTTTACCGCCGTCGGCCTTCTCTTGGAGTTCTTTCAGTTTGGGATCGAGTCGATGCATCAGTTTCAACTGGTCCTTCTTACGGAATTTGATCTGCACCATCCCCTCGGGTTCCAGAACTCCACCCCTGCATACGAAAACACGAAAGGTGATGAAAGAAAATCAAAGATGTCTTGCGATGTCTTAGACTTTAGAGTGATATTTCAATGGTAGGTAGACAGACACAGAGAGAATGGGTTATGGACTCGATCCTGCTACCAGAAGAAATTCAATTGTCTTTTCAATACCACATTTAGCAATGCAAATGTGTCATACTTTTATCATCCCTTGTTTCACTAACATCTCTTACTATACCAAAGCCTGTCTCATTCTTGCCTCTAAATTCTTACCACAATGCATGCATGTTAGTACAAGTGAGAATTATCCATTCACATTGTAGTGCATTCCTGCAATATTAATACAACTATAACTTTAAAAAAGTTAATGGTTCTTTTACCTCTTAAACCTACCTGTAAAGTCTTAAAAATCAGTTATTTATAAATAGTTAAACTTGTATGCAGAGCCTACACCCCACCTTCCTTGAACTGTGCTTTTTTCTATCCATATGTGAGAGTAGAGTACTATCACAGAAAAATAGTCTTAAGAATTAATAGAGCTTAGTCTAAACCAATTTTCATGAAATTTGAGAGAGTACCCCTGTGTATTAAGTGGTGAGTAGAATTGTAGTGCGAGTACACAGCCTAGAGTACATGTATTAGTACAAAAATTGACCTTCTGTGTACAAGTGAGACGTTTTGTGTACGAGTACCAGTAAGGACAAATCGGGTATAGACTCGGGTAAAGACTCGGGTACAGACTTGGGTACAGACTCGGGTACTGCAAGTCCGGTGGTGAGGGGGTACTTACCTACTGTCGATATCTGCATAGAGTTCCATGTATTGAGGGTTGATTTTGTGGTCAACCACTGCCCAAGAACCACCCCTCAGCTCCCCACATGGAGGTATGTAGACTAGTACCGGCTGAGTGTACGCGCAGAGAGCATCCACGATGTAAGCGCCATACTTGAGAACCTGCTCGTACATGTCTGAAATATGTAGAAAGGACAGAATTGGATCACACACAGGGCAAGATGGCGGGAAAGATGACATCGACGAGACCAAAGGATCAAGAGGCGCAGGAAAGAGAAAATAATTGGTAATTCACTATGGTATGGATGCGGTGAAGATGAGAAAAGGTTTACTAAAGGATGAAGAACACAGATTGTGAGATCAGAAAAAAATATTGAAGGGGGAGGAGTAATGAATTAAGGATTAACAATAACATAGGATGGGGGGAGGGATGGGGGATATGGGACAAGGTGGAAAGGATAAATTGATTGGTTTATAATTAAACTTAAAAAATAAAGAAAAAAATAAAAATAAATAAATAAAGAAAAAAATAAAGAAAATAAAGAAATAAAGAAATAAAGAAAAAAAAAATAATAATAATAAAATAAAAAAAAATAAAAAAATAAAAAAAACAGCAACAGTGCTGGCCCTGTTAATTCCTGGATCCCAGTTTATGCTACTGGCTGGTAAACACTAAACACCGATGATAACTTAACAAGAAAGACAAGAAATTGGAAAAATTGGTCGCAATGATTTACCTTTCATTCCTCCAGAGAATCCCCTCCAGTTGGCAAATATAATCAGGGGAAGCTTCTCTTTGTTGAAATCCCTGATGGCCTGAGCTGTCTTGTAGGAAGAATCGGGAAACCAGACCATACCAGCCTGGGATATTGACTGGAGAGAAGAATAGATTACAACATATTAAAGTATGCTAATGACCTTGATGATTAGGGTGCATGGTTATAAGTCCTAACTAGTGGGGGGGGGGAGGAATGAAGGAATGGCAGGATTTGGAGGATGTGGGTGGGGACAGCTATAGTAACATCTTAACATATTAAATATACAGATTCATTCAATTCTAATTGAAGTCACCCCGAATCCAATCAATTCTAGTAACATTTACAACATGGTTACAAGGAATTACTGGGACAAGAATTAGTTTGGATAACGGTGATGAACTACGACAAAAGAATATAGAGTTCGTAATAGCTCATTCATTCATTCCATTCTAGGGAAGAAAAATATTGACAGTACCAAATAAATTTATGTACGAAAAGGTGAAACCGAACACTGGAAGAATTCTTCAAATACCTTGGCCTCGGAATCAGGATTTCCAGGATCAGCAGGAATATCCAAATTGACTGTCCTAGTTTCAGCTGCGATGACTCCAACCGGTATACCGCCTAACCTGAAATTAATGGTGAGAAACAAGAAATATGACAGTATAACCTGAACACATCAATGTAGGAATGACAGAATGAATGAAGGAATGATACACTGACATTTGTTGCTATCTAATGCAGGCAGCCAGTATATTATCATACATTTGTTACTATCTAATGTAGGCAGCCAGTTTGTTATCACACATTTGTTACTGTCTAATGTAGGCAGCCAGTATATTATCACACATTTGTTACTGTCTAATGCAGGCAGTCTGTATATTATCACACATTTGTCACTATCTAATGCAGGCTGCCAGTATATTATCACACATTTGTCACTATCTAATGTAGGCGGCCAGTATATTAACACACATTTATCACTGTCTAATGCAGGCAGCCAGTATATTATCACAAATTTGTTACTGTCTAATGGTGAGTTGTGGCCAAGTTCTCATGGAAAAGTTTGCAGACTTCTGTTTAAGGATATCATCTTCCAAACTGACATTTTCATGATTTCTTAATATCAAAAGCCTCTCCAATATGTTAATAAACATTTCAGAGTATGGGGGCAACCATGACTGACAGCCCCTGCTTGGTGTTATTCCTAGCCATTAGAGAAAAGAAAAAAATAAGCAACAAGGTACCTCGCTCTTCCAGTAACCACTGTAGCTGCCCATGGTTCCATAATCTCTAAGAATGAGCCGCGATCGAAGAACCCACTCTGCCATTTCTTGGTCTCTGAAAAATGATTGAGAATGAATTTTATTTATAAAGGAAAACAGATCGAATGCTTGATTACATGGTTGACTTAAGGCTGCTTGTCATGAAACATGTTTCCCAGCTCGTGGTAAACCCTGCAGGTTCCATACTTCACAGTGTTAATAGTTATAAAATGTACCCAAGGAAACAAAGTTGTGAGATGAGTGGCTCACAACTATTAAAACTAATTTTTGCTGTTTTCTCAAGGTTTTTTTTTAAACCCTAAAGATATCTAACCTGGATAAAATTTTCCTGCAAGCATGTGTCTGGGATCATACGGCGTCTTGGTCGGTTGGAAGTCAATTTCTCGCTCGACTGGATCCAAGGTAGGCATACAAGGGAGAGGGGACTCCTGAGTCTGTAAAGAGAGAGAAGAATTATGGAGATAAGATGGGAGATAAGAATTATGGCGGCAAGATGGAGAGAAGAATTATGGAGATAAGATGAAGGAAACTGACATAGCAAAGGTCATGAGATAGTTAGAAAGAATTTAAATCTGCTAGGTACTTTTACCTGAATTTACTAGATATTTCCAGATAAACTCCAGCCTGTATTTGTTTATTACATTACATAATGCTGAAGTAGTAGCGATAAACAGCTCACTTTTTCTATTAACTTTCAGCCGTTGAAGAGCCTGATTGAGTCTCATTGACACCTATGTCATCAGCTCACGTCTTGTCAACTCACATTTTGAAGTTTTCCAGTTAAATATATTATGAAAATGAGAATACATTGTTCCAGTGCCTATATTTTCTAGACCCCCAAATTTTTCCAGATAACTGTGGGTTGTATTCTCCTCCCCCCCCCCCCCACCTGCCCCCTGACATGTCTTTCATCAGGTCTGCTTACCTTTGGCATATAGGACAACCACCTCAGGAGTAGGTATACACCATGGTAGTCGTCTTTAGATACACCATGCGTAACACCATTATTGTGCATTATCTGTGTACCACCGAGCTGGTTGTTGGATGTGTACACCTCACGACCCAACACCTAAAAACAGGAAAAGAAAAATCCAATCGTTACAATTCCTATTGTTCAAGTTAAACAAATGCTGGAATACTTGTGTTTTCTTGGTTTCATCTAGAACCGATAAATTAAAGCCACAGCGAACTATTTTAATGTGTGTCACGTTGGTTGAAAATGTGTAGGCCTACATTCGGAACACTAAAAGGCCAGAGTATGTTTTAAGCCAGTTATATGCAACGACCAGATTGCATATCTACCAGAGATGGCACCAATAAAATCTGTGAGCAAATTAGGCTGTCAAAAGTGTCCAAAGAGTAAGAATATTTGTGGCGGAAATGAGATGTTTTTTACTTGTATTGATCTAGTGGCTGAGGTACTGTGATCATATTGAAATCAAATGACTTTTAAACACAGGTTGGGTTCACAATTGAACAAAAAGTTGTTAGCATTACCTTATTTAGGGCAGCAGCACCGGTCAGTATAATGTGGGAATTTTCCACCTGGACGATTCGTTGACCCAGACGAAGTAAGTAGGAACCGATACCAACGGCTCTGCAAGTGACCTGTCCAAAATGATAACATTGCCCGGTAAGAATAAAAGTCAAACAACAACGGGCAGCCTTTGAAGGGTATTGGGGGAGACCTAAAATCAATTTTAAATTTAGTTGCATAATTTCTATGTACAGTCTCATTCTCACAGACGATAATTTTTGGCCTTGGAATGCCAAATGGGACAAAATTTCAGTGGCTCGATTGCAAGGGCGAATAAGAATCTTAAAAGCATCGATCCATCCATCACTGACACTGTGAAAAGGAGTCGATGCCGCTAACATCAAAACAAGTAATTATAGGAACCACCAGAAACATGTTTCAGATCAGAAAAGATCTATTTTTTTCCTTAACTCCCAGTTAGTCTGTTGACAGACCAAGAGCATTTGATCTCCTTTACCATGTTCAGAGTGATGATCTCATTATAAGCGCGAGATGTCTCTCCTGCGATCAGACCACTTCCGCTCAGGTTTTCTACACCGAGCCCTCCCTCCTTGCCTGTGAAGGAATAATATACAGACGATATTCAATAAATGTGGCACAATATGACCACAATTATTAAAATCTGTACACCATAGAATGGAAATGGCCTCCTTTTGTGTGTCAACAAAGTATCTTTCGAATGAAACAACTATTGTCGAAGGAGGTAAGATGTTTTATCTCAATATTAGACAGTAAGTAATTCCACGGAATACTGAGGATTGAAAGAATTGACAGTCATCGTTATTTAAACTTGCTCAAGTTTTTGTTGAGGACCAACCTATAAAAAAGATCCATAATATATAATTACTAGAGACCATCACTTAATACCATTATCTTAAAACGCAGGTGTTCAATCAACATAACAATTTCACTACCACTAATATAATAACAATAATTACCAACATTCACAACCCTAACTACCTAACAGTAATATTTATTGCAATAGTATTTTAACCTAGTTACCAAAGCAACATTCAACATGTTATCATTCTACAAAGCCATATAAGGGGGTCTATAATTATATATCCAACTGATCAAGAGTAATAATCATGCAAAAACAACCGTTATTGTGCGGTTTGTTTAAACAACGATGGCTTGCAAGTGATACCATCCATTTCTTTAATCTTGTATATTAATATTAATACAGTGTACAAAGTTTGGTTTTTTTTTCACTCTTCTCTGACAAAAGTTTGTCTTCTTTCCCAATTATTCCTTTTTCAAATAAATCAAATAATAAAATGAGTGGACACTGGTTGACCCAAAGCCCAAGCCTACCATTAAAGGCTTGTTATGCATTCAATCTTGATGGTCTAAATATTCCCTTTCTTGATACTATCGTGTAGTAAATAATCACGCAGCCTTGACGATGTATACTTGTGCCAACATTTTGGCCCGTTCTCAGAGATTAAGCGAATGCTAAATTCCACCAACAGATCGGTTTCCCATCAAAACCAATCCCACCTAAGCATTTACTCGGATACATGCGCGAGCAGATTTGTTTTTTGACAAATATGTACATATCATCATGATAGCGTGATTTATAATACACGTACAAAAAACGTTTGAAGAGTTGGGGGAATGGTTAATAATTCATGTTTATTACAGGGATGAGCCTGAGGTAAAAACAAATTACGGAACTTTGCATAAATTGTGGTATAGGCTCCAGTTTGCGTATGCTACAGTGTGTTAGGATAATAGTTTTTGTCCTCCAGGTAGAACTGAAATCACGGATATTTCGCAAATTCGCGGAAAAAGCTCATGCCTGTTATTATGAGGCATTTTGTTACAATCTCTCACCGATGATGTCTGTGATTTTATATCTGTGCTCCCCTCCATCCTCTATGTGCTCTCCTCGAATGGAATTAGAAGCTGTCAACTTCTTGTAATTCTCTGGGGTGACATACAGATATTTGAATCCCTGAAAATAAAGAAAAGACATCGTTTTACTTCAAGCTTGCAGATGCCACAATTCACAGTTTAAAAAGGGATTAGTCGACACGAGTTAAATCGAGTCTCTAACACACTGCTGTAGAATCGGTATATTCAAGATGCTACAAGACTTCAATATTATGAATCCCAGATAAAAGGAGTTAGCAGCAAGGATAATCAAATGGACACACTGTCCACAGTAAGTAGTGATATTCGATAAAATGTTTGCTATAGTATTTTTATTTTAGTTGTCATTTCGATCTACAGCATTTCTTTGATTTGGATATTTATGAGATATTCTTACTTGAAAGGTCAACGTTGAGCATGCATCTATGGCCAGCTCATGCAGCTGAACGAAAGAAATCCTGTGTGCTACTTTACCGGGAATATTTTACCCAGTATCGCAACGCAAAATGGTCAAATTGATGTACAAATGCAGAGATGTATAGCAGCTTCCCTACACTGTTACCATGAAGTATTCTTTACGAGAGATGACATTCACAGCCTTCCAAACTGCTATATTGAATTCTTTCCTGCTTTTTAAGTACAGACCTTGTCCACTTGGGCAGTATCCTCCCAGGCCACCTCTAAGACTGTCTTGACTTCTTCGGCCAGCCCCATCCTGGCCCCGCTGTTAGCAGAGAGGTAAATGCAAGGAATCTTATGCTCCCTGGCAAGCTTGGATGCTTTCTATATTCAAATGGAAGAAGAGAGAGCGGAACATTATGCAACCTTTTTCAACCAAGTGCAGCCAATCTCATTTCATACTTATGTATACAACATGAAAAGAAATTTTGATTCTACATTCATAACACTAACCCCTCCCCCCACCCTTTATCAAATCTAGAATGAACTTGAGACTGGGATATTGGAGCGATGGCAGAGCCCATTTTGAAATGAAAGGGGTAGCTGAGACCAAGTTTTTACCAAAATTATTCCTTCAAAAGTCAAAACTAAACTAGGCCATCAAAGCTTTTGCAGCAGTACTGACACTGAGAAACAATTTTTAATAATTATAGTCAGACATCTTTAGCTTTTTTCATATTTGGGTTTGCTTTTAATTGCAGTTTTCCAATGCAATATTTTAGAATTAGCAAAAAAACAAAAAACACAAAAACCCTTCTCCCACCCCCCCCCCCAACGATGCTGTGGTCCCTGATGAATAGTTTACCTCATACAGGTCATCTTCGTCCGTTCCGAAGGTACCGATCCTGTAGGTGATATCATTGGCGATAACCACCACATCTCTGCCATCCGGGTACTCTGGGGTGAAGAATGTAAACTTCCAGGCGACCATACCAATCTGAAAAGATGAATGGGACAAAAAATTCAAATAAATGGTGGTCAATAATGAGGGTAGAAGACAATTGGTGAATCACAGAATTGTAAAAAGGGAAAATAAAAATGTTACAATTAATTACAAACTGCTTCTTGCATTGCATTTGCCACACATGAGGTAGCTATCCAATTTACAGGTTTAGTTCAGTTTGGAATACTTCAAATTTGGAAAACTACTTCGGGTGAGAATTCATGGGTGGGGAAGGTGGCTTTCTCCTGAAAACCCACCTTACTTTAGCGGGTCAGGGCTCGAAGCCACAACTTCCCAGATGCTAGGTTTGATCGCCTCTAACGCCGCGCCCTCCATCCACTCTGCCGTAACACTGGTCTTTCTTTTTAGTCTTATTTGGGGAAGATTTCTTGGAGAGAAATTGCGAGAATTCTCCGAACACTCTCCTTTCCCTATTGGTTAAGAATGGTTCCATTATTTTCACATGAGCTGATGTTGAATACAACGAACGTCATGATGCACAAGTAGTTCTATCCACAGCTCGATGGCAACAAAAACATGACAAAATGAAACCAAAAAATTAATCCGATGCCCTTACCGTGTTTTCTCCGTGCATTCTGTTCATACTGACCAACTTCCCGTTTGTGTCAAGGACTAATTCATTGCCACGGATCTGGAAAGAAACAGACACAAAACACAAGAAAATAAATACCTTTTGATGAAGCTTTAAAATTACCGTATTGGGCTGGCTTGTCACTTACAAGGATTTGACAATAACTCAAACCAAAACGGCAGTTGATCAAACTTTTCAGGTGAATCTCAGTAAAGAAGGTTGAAATATTACTTTCCTAGTTCCTAGTGCTCTGTGGTTCATTTAACAACAACAAAAATTTGGAAATCTTAACTTGATGGTTACTTGTAACACCACTTCTTGTCTTGAATGTGTTTTAGGTTTATTAAAAAAAATTTTTTTACTTCCATTGTGTTTTGAAACAATCTTATCCACTCAGAATGAAGAATGTTAGTGATTTATCCTTACCACATCAGCAGGTATTTCCGTAAGTGGAAAAAGGCTCTTGTACTCCCTCCATAGCTTCTCCAGGTTCTGCATGTAGAAAGAACAGTAAAAGAACATCAGTGATTACAACTAAGACATTTGCGACTTCTGGTAACTGCTTGATAAATTCTTATATCATATTTTTTATGTCACATACCTCATATTGATAATTACAATATCAGTCACCCTTCAAATACCAGGTACATTCATAAACCTTTAAGCTTTAAACTGAAAATTCTTACCAGGATATCATTTTTCACCTTCCTATGCAGACCTGTGCATGGTACGGATATTGTCTTACCTGCATTCAATACCTTCCTTCTGTCAGAGTTTTGTTCAAGACACAGTTAATATCACTTTTTGGGAAAACTTTGTGAAATAAAAAACGCATGCCATGACAAAATTCCTCTCACATGGATAGAGAACACACTGTCACCTTAAAACCAGAAATTGAAGTGGTACAGTCCAAAGAACCTATTTCTTGAAGGTCATAATGACTACATTTACCCTCCTTTAATAATGGTCTGACCTGTTTAAACATGTCTGGAAAGTCGTATGCATAAGTGGTCCCCATGGTTTGGGCCTGGTATCGTTTCAGCTGTAGGTGGTCCTTGGTGATGTAAGGGTTGTTGATGAACCGTCCGTGCAAGGGACCTTCCCTCTGGCCATAGGAGGTAAACTTGACCTGTTGAGTGACCTGGTCGACCTCTTCCCGATAAGTGCTGATGTCAAGATTGTAACCTGATTCGTTGGTTACAAATACCCTGAAGGCTACAGGCCTGTCCTCATTTGGTAACCTGGAAGATATTCATGAACATTCATAAAAAATCAGACCAAGGTTTTCTCAATTCAAATTGACTCATACTGTGAGAATGTCTGATGGGTTTAAAGATAGAATAATTACATACCAGTGCACATGGGCACAAAGTCTGGGTAATTTGAAGAAACTCTGAAGAAAGCATGGCAGAGGTTGGGATTTCAAAGGATTTATTTCATGATCACACACACACACAC
>JAIPMN010000742.1:0-13246 GCA_020650975.1 Apostichopus californicus | reverse complement strand
AGGACCCCATTGTATTTTCCATTGTTCAAATCCACGTACCCTAACCTTAACAATACCTCATACAATAGAATTCTTCCGAGGACGTGGTGATTCTTTAGAAATCACAACCCAGGACCTGAAATTCTTTTGTTCAAGTCCTCGGTCAGATAGAAAAACAAACGCACACAAATTAACAGAACACACACACTCGCACACACATTCACAGAACACATGATTGTTTGCACTTTCGCCATACCCCTAGATCCACTGTCATCCCATCGCCCCCCCCCCACCCCAAAGTACTGAGGGACTTTATAGATCCCACATTTCACACCGCTGGCGAGCAACTAAAACACATTAATGTCAATTTTTTCATCTCACATTCATAACCACATTTGCTGATGATGCCACAGACCATGTTTAAATTGAATAAACTTGCAACATGAGGGGTGCACTACTGTAGCAGAGCCTGAGATGGGGGTTTAGTGGAAGGGGTGAGGGAAGGGAATTAATGAAGATGGCTGCACCTCTTGACGGGCAACACCCCACCACACCTTGACGCAATGACAGTTCCTACACCTATGGCCTTACCTGACAGACACTTTGAGTTCGGCTTGAAGGACTCGTAGTTTCCAGAGTCTGGGACCGTACCTCATCACCATCTCCTGGAGGCTGCTCTCGATCTTAAGCGGGTCCATGTTTACCGTCGGCACAAAGTTGAGGAAGATGTGGTTACAATCAGTCCTAACGGTCTTTTTTGGAAAAACAAATATTTAAACTAAGGTATGGGATCAGATGGAACACAAGTGAAACACTTATCATTGTAGTATACATATCACTACGTATACAAGAACATGGAATAATATTTACTGCAGGTTTAAGGTACAGGGTAATCAATGAAATCATATAAAGCTTAAGAAAGGCTGGTCCTGTTTGCAGTAATGCTATTGTTTACATGCTCTTGTTCTCATACTCATGCTGTTGTACTCATACTCATGCACTCATGCTCTTGTACTCAAACTCATGCTATTATACTCATACTCATGCTGTTGTATTTATACTCATACTGTTGTACTCAGACTCATGCTATTGTACTCATATTGCACTCATACTTATGCTATTGTACTCATACTCATGCTCTTTTACTCATACTCATGCTATTGTACTCATACTCATACTGTGGTATTTATAATCATACTGTTGTACTCATACTCATGCTATTGTACTCATAGTCTACAAGTCTGCCTAGTCATGTGATATGTTTGTCATCTGACTCACCTGAGATGAGAAGGCAAGTTCCAGCTCATCTAGGGCTTCTAGAAGCATCCTTTCACCTTCATTCTGAAGATATTCAAATGAGGCTTCCTTGGTGACCAGATCTGAATGACGGATAATGGCTCGGAGAAAAAAACGATAGTCTGTCACATTCTGACCTTTCTGAACCTGTGAGGGAATTAAAACACACACATCCATAATAAAAATACTTTTACAAATAAATTCATCATTTTAAAATATATTTATATATATATATATATATATACTGGTGCTGTGGCCAAGTGGATAAGGACGGTGACATTTTCTTTTAGCAATCTGGAGGTTCAGAGAGAAATCTACAGTTTTCCCATCTGAAAATGACTTTCTAAAGCGAAACGATTCCAAATTTGATTAAAATGTTAAATTGGAAGCCACCCAACATGTAAGAAAGCCCTTGCCGGTTTCTCCCACATTTGTGGTCGCTTAAGCATTGCAAAAATAACTGCTGATTATTATTATTATATAAAATCAGGAAAAGGGTAGGGGTAGGGCAGAAGGATGGGTGTGGACAGGGGAGGAGTAGTGCTGAAGGGTGGGTGTGGAAATGGGAGAGTAGGGTAGAAGGGTGGGTGTGAACAGGGGAGGAGTTGGGCAGAAAGGGTGGGTGTGGAAATGGGGGAGTAAAGCAGAAGGGTGGGTGTGGACAGGAGACGAGTAGAATGAAGGGTGGGGCTGTTGGCAGGGTGAGAGCTGGGACAGAAAAATTGTAGAATTAAGGTTGTTTCATAATCATACCTTAGCTGCACCCAAATATAAATGCATTCGGTAGTTTGCTCTGTCCATGAGTTTCAAGTCAAAGTTACTCATTCTGTTGATTTCCAACTGGAAGGCAAGAGCAGGCTCAAGGTGGCGATAAATGCCATCTTCGTGAAACTACAAAGAGAGAATACAAACAAGGATTATCACGATTAAATTCTTGTGAAGGTTTAAGTTGTTATACATCGCTAACCATAAGGAGCATAACCATAATACGCAGAAAATTTACCAGTTGTTAATGAAGACAGATAACTCTCTAAACAAGGGATATGGGAAATATCATTTAGGGTGCTGACGGTATGAACCGACATCAAGCAGCAACCCAGAAGGTTGTACTTCCTATCGTCTCCAAGACATCAGACTATAAAGTAAGTTTAAGCCCTCATATTAAAGTGACTTTTAAAATATTTGTGGTTCCACAGGGAAAGACATTTGCATAAGGATTATGTTCCGAGAGTGTGGTTCTTATCACCTTCCACAATCACACAAGCGAGATAACAACTGCTAGTTTGATGTTTCCTGCAAAACCAGAATTTACTTACAGAATATACTATTGCATTCACGGTAAAGAAAGAATAACAAATATTAAAACTAAGGAGAAAACAAACTGAGAGGAAAAAGAAGAGAAATGAAATTACATCCAGCCTGGCTCTGAACGTGAAGAATCTCGGAAATTGTCTCTCCCGGAAAACGGCAAACGTTACTCGACGAATTCTTGCCTCCAAGAGGTCAGATTTCTGATGAGATAAAAGATGAGATAAAAGATGGAGAAATAGTCATGAGACCCCTCGCAATGACTTCTTTTACTGTACTATAAATGGCTGTAACATATAAATTAGATTCTGATTTTTGGTTAAATTCCTTACACTCGATGAAAATCAAGTTCAGTCCATTGGTACGAGCATCAAGAGTTTTATAGTTGGTATGTGCTTAACATCAGCAGATATTTAACGTTCACAAGCCCTTGCAGGCTATATCTTACTTTCTAAAGCAGAGAAAAATTAATCAGGTATTATGTACTTATGAAAAATGAAGCAAATTCTATAATAAAGAAGTGAAAAGGAAATTTTTAAATTTGCACACTTTTTTTTCGTCCTTGTGTAAATTGTTATTAACACAGGATTTTAAACTGTGGTCACGACATTGACTAAAATCACAGTGCATATTTATTCTTAAAAACACGAAAGAGTTTCAGAACAACATAAACTGTCACAGCTGGTTATAAGAACTGGCCTTGAAGAGACTTTACATCTGATAAATAGCACCACCACATTTGAATATCATTTTACAGCAGAATATGAAGCCGATTCTATCATAAATAACATGGTATATGTAAAATGAAGCAAATTCTATCATAAAGAAGTGAACAGGAAACTTTTAATGTAATTTTTTTTCCGTCCTTGTGTCAATTGTTATTAACATAGGTATGAAAAATGGGACTAAACTCGCAATGCCTATTTATTTCTTAAAAACGTGAAAGAATTTCAGAATATCAAACACTCTCACATTGTTTAAAACATCTGCCATAATAAAGAGGCTTATATCAGATAAACAGCATCGGCAGATTTGATAATGAGTTTATAGCGGAGTGAGTTTAGATGTTCGCAGGTATCAACTTACCTTCTCTTGGCAGATGGCGAAAAATACCTCCGATAGTTCGGTTTCTGATACATGTGTCCTGTACTCAATACCGATGTTCACGATATGGATTGGTTCATCATACTCTGAGCCCTGCACGAGGAGAAATTACAAAGTCTTAGGCTTTGATATTGATGATGTAGTGACGAGTCACAACTTGAGTCACTCGAATCTAAAGGTAAAGTGTCTCATATAAGCTTATCATAATGTCCCCCCCCCCTCCCCATAGAGATAATTTACAATGACTCGAGTCAATAAACTTGACTCTGTGAATGTGGTACGGTACACACATTATTGATGCTACTTAAGTTATCACCCAAGTCATGACTTGAGTCGCTCCAGTCCAAAAAAGGTATTGTTTCTCATATATGTTGGTCACCTTTAATATTTTTTTTACTTGACCGGAGTCAATTTGTTACGGTACACACCATGATGCATTTTGTATTCACAAGTCGTGAACTTGAATCACGTAAGTCCAATAGTGAAGTGTCTCTCTTAGCCCACCTATGCTTTAAACCAGGGGTTCCCTAACTGGGGTGCATGAACCCCCAGGGGGTGTGTGAGTCCATCCTAGGGGGTTCGTAAGACGTTTCTGAAAGTCAAAACTAGAGTACTTTTTGTTGAACTAAAATCTGATATATCATATAATTTAGTAATTTACAAAAGTCGAACCTATCGACAAACTCTACAATATTACACTATGAACTTGATCTTTTACCAAGCACTGTTATACGTATTATAGTATAATAATGACTCAGATCGTGTCTCAAAAAGTTGGGGGTTCGTGGACGACTCTGACATCCACAGGGGGTTCGTGGGGGATAAAGTTAGGGAAACCCTGCTTTAAACCATCTGATATTGCTATACCTTCCAGCACTTTATTTTATGCAGTGATGCTTAAAATGTCAGTTAAAAAGATGAAAAAGGAAAACATAATACAAGACTTCAAGAAAAAGTCAGTAAAAGAAAACGTCCTACACTGTCTGATCCTCTGTTTGCAAATCCCTCCTCCGCAAAGTTAAAGTGAGTGCATCGAAATCTTTCGATGATCTCATCTATCGAACTGTAAAGAAACAAACGAGGAGAGAATGTAAATCACTGTTTGGATTCTGTGAGACAAGAATTTTAGCAGATATTGGCTACAACCTTACAACTTTATTCAAGTTCAGAAATAAAAAATTCAGTGCTTTCAAAGCTGCCACAGAGAATTTGAACACTGAATTATTCTCTGATCAATACCGAGCCCGAGTCCTTATTAGATATTTCGTATAGCACACACCACAATATTTTGAACAAATTGAAGCAAGAAGCCTTAGATATTCAAGTGGGGGGGGAGGGGGGGTGGGGAGGATGGCAGATGTTCATCAAAATCATAAATACCATGTAAAAGGTGATCATTGAGCTTGCTTATCCTTTAACAAAAACCAACCAACCACACTGCTTAAATTAATTTGGAGTGAAGTAAACCCATCTGCACATCTGCTAGAAAAGTGTTGTATTAAGTCTTGGTAAACTTTCCGCATTTGATTATTTTGTCAAAGGAAACAGAAAGAAATAACTTCTTGAACGGTTTCAGATCTGTATTAATGTGACACCAAAAGCAACAGATGGACCATAAGAGTTGTGCTCCTGTAGTAGTAGTACTTTCTCGGTCGATATTAAGTTCGAAAAAAAAAAAAAACTTGCTGAAATAATGACAGCAGTTCTAAATCGCATGACTGTCTTCTACTTTCGTTTTTTGGAAGATATGCAAATTTTGGAGTCACCTTTGAACTTCCGACATGCTTTGGAAAGAGCACATCATACCTGTCCTCTGACAGGGAGGCTGATGAGAATCTCCCGTCATGACGTCCTCTCCGATACTGTCCGTTCTCTGCAGCAACTGACGAGATGACATTCTGTAGTTTTTAACCAAGACATGAAAAATATGATATGTAAAATTGTTTTGACTGAATACATTTTATTTCTTCTCTTAGAAAACAAAACACATATTACCATAGGAGAGACACAAATATTGACTTTTGTGCCTTTAATTGATAGAGAAACATGTTTGATCTTAACTTGGTTTAAAATGTTTACATCTATCATGATATGAACTTGTAGGTTTGTCTTTCACTGAGTTCTGGCCCAATCACATGGTAGCATGAGTGTTGTGCACATTTGCAAATCCAAAGGGTTGTAAAACAACTTTTTTCAATTTCAATGCTCTTTATACAGAAGTGTTTAGTTTTGGCAATATGATTTTGCATAAGAATATCTTAAACTGTGGTTAGAGGATTGGGAAATATGAGTTCACAGGAAGATTAGTTTGCTTTTAACTTGGTTTAAAACTTAAACATCTCTCATGATATGAACTTGTAGTTTTGTTTTTTACTGAGTTCTGGCCCAATAACATGGTGGCATGAGTGTTGTGCACATTTGCAAATCCAAAGGGTTGTATAACAACTTTTTTTTCAATTTCAATGCTCTTTACACAGAAGTGTTTAGTTTTTGGCAATATGATTTTGCATTAGAATATCATAAACTGTGGTTAAAGGATTGGATTATATGAGTTCACAGGAAGATTAGAACGTCACAATAAATATAAGTCTTATATAAATGGTACTAGGTTAGTTTGGATCATGCTCTCATCTTAACAGTTAAAGATCCCTACAGCTGGTGTCACATGCAATATTACATGGGATGCTACAGATTATTATGTGTGAATTAATAGGCTTATGTGTATAGTCTCATATTTAGTGCACTGGGTACACAACGCATGTTGCATGTGATGCTACAGATTATTATGTATGAATTAATAGGCTTATGTGTATAATCTCATATTGAGTGCACTGGGTACACAACGCATGTTACATGGGATGCTACAGATTATTATGTGTGAATTAATAGGCTTATGTGTATAGTCTCATATTTAGTGCACTGGGTACACAACGCATGTTGCATGTGATGCTACAGATTATTGTGAGTGACATAATAGACTTATGTATATACTCCCATAGAAGTGTGTTGGCCACCCATTACATATTGCATGTGACACTAAAGACTATTGTGTGTGAAATAATAGACTTATGTATATGGATTTGTTTTTTTTTGGGGGGGGGGTTAGTTCATTTGATGTCACATGAGTGCTACATGTGATAATAAAGGCTTTTTGTATGTGATATAATATAGTTTTGGTTAAGGCTCTAAAGTGGGTGAATTTTAGCACCACAAAGTTTTTGTGTAACAAAAGAGATAATTACTGTATGTGTAATGAGACATTCTAACTGTGGTAGTATGATCCCATGATAACACATTACTCACCCCACATATATTGCAAGTGATAGAACAGACTATTGTGTGTGTGTGTGTAATTTTTTATTACTGCATTTGGTGCTGCAAAGTATTTGTATATGATATAGTTATTTTATAGCATAGGATCTCAAAATCTCAAAGTTAGTGCTACAAAACTTTTTCCACTGGAATGTAAAGGTTATGACTTGTTAAATACAGACTAGCTATGGTATATTAACATTAATGCACCACATAAATGCATTGGGTACCCCATACAATATAGCAACACCAAAGACTGTTGTATGATCAATATTAGACTGTGAACCTCAGATAAATACATTTGGCATCAAACACTACTTCATGTGATACTAAAGACTATCATGGGAAATAATAAGATTTGTCATAATATCACAATATGTGCCACACATATCATTGCTTGTGATGCCAGACACTATCATGTATGAAATAATAGGCATTGACATAATCTCATGTAAGTGCATTTTGGTGTCACATATATGATTGCATGTGATATCAGAGACTATCCTATGTGAAATAATAGGAATTTATATACGATCTCATGTAAGTGCATTTGGTGCGACATACATTACTATGTACATGCGATAATAGAAACTGTTGCATGTGATGTAATAGGCAGTAGAATAATGATCTCAAGTTTGTTTATTCGGAAAAAACACATCATCCTTTGTATGGTAATATGACATACTTTGTATCCTTGTAGAAAATAAGAGAATTAATTGAAAGGTCTTTGCAGCATTTTGACTTCTGAGTGGTGAAGGTATACAATATGTAAAGCCATTGGGACATGTTTGCAAGAGTGAACCGTGGTCTATCCAAAAAGGCGCCATCAATCTGTCCTTCGTCTAATTATGTTAAAGCAAGCCAACGCTCACTTAGTATGCAAAAATGGGTAAGGCCAGAAACCTCAATTTCAAAAGTACTGAAGGTTACACGTTTTGTGTCTGTGTGGAAACAACTTTTTTTTCATTGGATACAAAGAAATGTAACTTTGCCACATACATTGTAACAATAATACAACAAAATAGTGAACGAACTTGTCATATTTGGAATGCATCTGAATGATGGGTGAATCCCAAATGGTGTCAAATGTTACTTTATTTGCTTATTTCCATATCTCAACCATCCCATTGTCCCCAAAAGATAACAAATCTCAAAGGGGGAAGTGGAGGGGGCGGGGGACTCCTTCTATCAATGGTGAAAGGAAATAACAAAAGGAAAATTTAAAACAAAACATTCACAATGGGTTAAAAATAAAATTAAGAACATGGCAACATCCAGAGAGCACTTCTGGCTTGCAATAATTTTGTGCTTTTTTAAAAATTGCATCAGGAAATTGCCTTTCCTTATCTATAAACTCTATGTACATAGAATTCACAATGAAGAAGAACATTGAAAACTGTTTTTGTTAAAAAACTGCCTGTCTGCTTGACAGACTAAAACAGAAATAATAACCAAAAGGAAAGACTAAAAGCTGTGAATCTGGCATCTGGATATTGTTTGCATATTTTGGGGTTTTGCGATACATTTTGCGATGAATTTATCATATGTATGACGATGGATTATTATAAAAGCTAATTATATTTTAGAAAGTTAAATGAAAATGATTTCCACTCCTGTAGATCATAGCGACTATTTCTTCAGATATAAACACAGGTCTTATCAATCCCATCTGCCAATAGTCACGTACATCATGCAACAAATGCCATCAATTTACTACAGGGTCTTTATCTCATCAAGCTGTCCACCTCCCCCTCTCGTCCACCTCCCCCTCTCCTCCACCTGCCCCTTTCATCCACCTGCCCATCTTGTCCACCTCCCCCTCTCGTCCACCTCCCCCCCCTCTCGTGAACCTCCCCCTCTCGTCCACCTGCCCCTCTCGTCCACCTCCCCCTCTCATCCACCTCCCCCTCTCATCCACCTCCCCTCTCGTCCACCTGCCCCTCTCGTCCACCTCCCCCTCTCGTCCACCTCTCCCTCTCGTCCGCCTCCCACTCTCGTCCACCTCCCCCTCTTCCCTCTGCGGGCATGACGGATAGAAACATTTCTCAAACCATGATAACTCACAATTTGGAAACTCACAGCTTGAAGAATTTGGAAATGGAATTTGGAAATGGAAACTGAGCATTTTTGGTTCTTTCTATCTTCTGGGTAATTTACTCATTCTTTGTGAAATGTACCAAATGTTGGGGAAAAGAAGCGATCAGTTCCTGTTAATATAAAAGAAGTGATTCAGCGTTTTAATGAAAGACGACACAGTCCGAAAGCTTGGGTACTCTGCTAATTTGGCTTCGAATGTAACACTTGTAATCTTGCTCTTAACAAAATAAAGATCTTGGGAAAAAAGTTGCTTGGAGCATAACAGAAAAAACCAAAATTCCACCTAGTGAAATAAACTGTAACCATGACAACAAAACAACAACCAATTACCAAATAAGAAGAAGTGATAATACTGTCTGCATATATATTTAATCATTAAATTAAAAACTGGAACTTTTGATAACGACATGAACAAAATAAGATGAATTAATGAAAGGAACCTGACGATTGGTCTATCAACTGAAGCTGACTCCTATAAATATTAATATTTCATATGTGAAATACAATATGCAAGTTTTAGCAGTTTTCCTTATGATGACTTGGTCCATGATACCATTGTCATGCCAATGGCTAAAATGGTTGTTTAATAGATTGACACGATATATTGTGAACTAATATATACGCCTTTTGATTTGTGAATTCTTGTTATTATCTGAATCAAAATATAGATTGTGTTTGTCTAGTTGCCTGAATCTCAACTGTTAAAAGCATTGTTTTACTTTTTAGACAGACATTACTTATGTGAAATGTTCTACAGTGTGCAAGATGTTTTGTATATGCTGGGAGTTAAAAACAGTGCATTTGATTGAACACAAGCAAAAGCTAAATCCCTTCCCCATGGAGGAGGGGCGAGGGGATCGGAGGGAAGGGTAAACCAACATTCCAATTGTACACTTTATGTTAGTAACTGTCAGCACAAGGGTAATGCATGCCATAGGGAAGGTTGGTGGGTGGGTAGGTTGAAAGTGAAAGGGTTATTTACAGATTTGGAGACTGGATTTAAACATTATTTTAGAGTCAAATCTGTCAGCATTGAGCCCCCATCAGAGCTCTTTCACTTTATGTTGTCTTTAAGAAAAAGACAGGCAAAGATTTGGTTTTTCACTTGAAGTTAGTTATATTTCTCTACAAAAAAAAAACTTATGTAAAACCAAAAAAGAAAAAGTCACAATTTCAAAGAAACAGAAAGGAAGAACATAATTGCAACCAAAGAAAGCAAGACCAAAAAATTTAAGATGAGTGCTGTTAAAACCTTTGTGGAATCTAAATCAGCTGTTTGCATATCATACTGTTACATCTTCACACACTATTTTCCCATCAAATTCATTGAAAACGAATGTTTCAGAATATTTCTACGAATGGCATTTCTTCTCGACAGGACAGGAATTATAATCGGTCTTTAGAACCAATTAATGAGAATAGCACCATTCTGCAAACACAGACAGTTGGGGACAATTTTTACAGTGCTAATACCACTCAGTACTGTCCACTGATATCATGCTTGAAAGGAATCCTACTGACAGTATATGAACAGTTCCTTGCCTATCTCTGATTCTAATGTTAATACCACTCTATACTGTCCTCTCATATCATGCTTCAAAGCACTAGTACTGACAGTATGAACAGTTCCTTGCCTATCTCTGATTCTAATGCTAATACCACCCCATACTGTCCTATCATATCATGCTTCAAAGCACTGATACTGACAGTATGAACAGTTTCTAACCTTTATCTGATTCTAATGCTAGTACCACTCTATACTGTCCTATCATATCATGCTTCAAAGCACTAGTACTGACAGTATGAACAGTTCCTAACCTTTATCTGATTCTAATGTTAATACCACTCTATACTGTCCTATCATGTCATGCTTGCAAGCACTCACACTGACGGTATGAACAGTTCCTAACCTTTATCTTCATAAAAACAGGATATCCATACTGCACATACTGTCAGTATGAGTGCTTTGCAAGCATGAAATGCAAGTACAGGCTAGAACAAATTATTCCAACTGGGGTGCTTTCTTCACAAATGAAATCACTACTCAATAGTGTGCAAAGCCAAGGCCAAGTGCTGAATTTTGTTTTGGAAAAGCAAGTCATTTTTTATACATTTTAAAAAATAAAAAAAGATGTTCTGTCATTGCTATGCAACAAACTAACAGTAGTGTTTGTGCTTGATATATAGTTGTCTGTGATCGAAGATAATTTTTATGAAGTAAACACAACCAGCTGCGTAAACATTTCTTTAAAAAACTTTTTTTGAAGAGTTAAGAATTAAAAGGCAGGCGGGAGAGGAGAGCATGCTCAAGGTAAGATACAAGAGGCAGTGAATATAAAAGCAAGTATCTACATCAAAAAATTAAAAAAGATGGAAAAAATTACCTGTATTGATAATTGGTACTCCTGATTGTAAAATCATAAAGCCAAATTGATACAAAACAAGCAAGTCGTGGAGAAAAATCATAAAAATAATAATAATAATAATAATGGACACTTTGTATAGCGCCAGTATCCGCCCGAAGGTGCTCATGGCGCTTTGCAGAAACAGCATAAAAAAGGTTACATAAATGAAATTTGGAGCAGGTAAGTTTTTAGATATATCTTGAAGGTTCCAAGGCTGTTGACAAGTCTTACTGATTGAGGTAAGTTATTCCACACTTTTGCGGCTGCACAGGAGAAGGATATCTGGCCCCACCGATTCCTTGAGATAGGGTCAAGCAATTATCTTATTCTCATTTTAATGTTTAGTGAGGAAAGCCACTGGGGCTTCCATCTAGCACCTCCAATTTAAGAAACGGTTTTCTATCTACTAGTCTTGAAAGACTTGAAAAATCTATATGAGTGGAGCATGTGACATATAATCCAGATGGTCATAATTATTGGTTTGAATCATGCTTTAGCGCAAGACAATTGTTGCCAGGTAACTAATGCAAAGAGGGTTATAACAAGTTTTACACAGCCATATTGAAAGTTTTGATAAAAACATTAAACATTGTAAACATTATTCCAAGCATATTATTTTATCAGAATTTCTATCACTTCATCCACTGGAAGAAAATTTTGACATTTAATATACAACTAAATTTAAAATTAGGCTACTTTTCTTAGTTGCTTAGCAACCATGTGTTAGTTGCAAAAGACTACCTGCAAAATGGGGCTGGTGACACAGAGGTATGCGACTTGCCTTGTAACCTTCAGTGGGTGGGTACAGTACAAACATTTCCAAGACTTTCCCATGACTTATGGGTATTTTTCAAAATAATTCCAACTGTTATCCAAAATATGGAAATCATTTCTTTCATAGCATCACCAGGAAAAGCAGGAATCCTGTTAATTCTAATAGCAGTAACTGAGCCACTAGGCACACAACCTACTACGCTCATAGCAAAAAACATGATATAAAGCTTAGCAAATCGAAACAAGATTTCACTTCATTCTCTAGCACCTTATCTCTTCCTAGCAACTGTGCAGACTCAAATATTTACAATCCAAAAACGATTCTGCCTATAATTCACCAAATAACACTTTACAATTTTTTCCCTGTCTTGTACTCATCCTTCAGCATGAGTTCTTTGGTAGGCTTTTTACTACGAAAAACAAAATTTTGTTTTTCGTTGAAAAAATTTGGTTTTTTCCGTTTGGAAAATTTTGTTTTTCGTTTTAAAAATTTGTTTTTCGTTTTAAAACTTTTGTTTTTCGTTTTAAAACTTTTGTTTTTCGTTTTAAAAATTTTGTCTTGTATAGATATCCGTGGTTTATATATATTTTTTTGGCATGGCCACATTAGTCTTCTGTAGGAATAACAGGAATGAACCATATTATTGTACATTGTAGTATCGTAACGTACAGTAAATCCCATATTACTCTAGAATACACAAGACTTGGCATCCTGTAAATTATTGTTACGACCATTATCAAGAATAAACTATGCAAAAGAAGAGAGAGAGATAGATATTATAACTACGAAGCAATGCACAGCCGCCAATGGTATGGGCAAGCAATACTTCACGAAACCAATGGCCCTTTAGTCACCTGCTCCCAAACGTTGGCAGATGGTTCAGTTTTATGCAGATTTTGTGACGGAATGCTTCATGGCGAGGTCCGCACGAGTCGTCGGTAGATATTTTCCTGACTCGAGTAATTGTTTT
>JAIPMN010000740.1:0-28049 GCA_020650975.1 Apostichopus californicus | reverse complement strand
AACTGAAATAACAGTATCTTCTCATCAAACATTAAATTTTTAGAAATGTAGGTTACCAATCCCACATATGAACGTATATTTAAAAGTCATTCATGTTGTTAAATAATATGTTTCTTATAATGTTATTGGAAAAGAATGTGTATTTTATCTTGTCCATGAGTCTGATTTAGCTTATTTCTGTCAATTGATTTAGATGTCTGTTGAAGCCAAGATCCGTAGCCTCCAGGATAGACTGAATGGTCTCAGTGATTGGATCACAGAGATGGAGAGGCAGCTGGGATCAGAACAACCCATGGAGGAGAACCTGCAACCTCTCAACAGACAAAACCATGATCATGATGTAAGCAAAAGGAAATGCTGTCTCATCTACTTGTTATTTCATGGCTATGTTGGCAATTGAATTATTACAATGGGTTTGTTGAAACACAATGTTTAACTTGTTTCAACAAATGTAGAAAACTGTTATTTCTAAAAGACATTTCTTACAAGTGGTTCTAGATAGGTGTTAATCAAGATCAAGACCCAAATAGAAAAATTAAGACCAGGCTATTAAGGCTCAGTGATGTGCACAGGATTTTCAAAGGGTGTAGGAGGGGGGGGGGGGTAGGAGGGGCAGGGAAATTTTGAATTCTCCTGACTGATTTAGATAGGGTCAACTGCCCCCTTTCCATACCTCGCTACGGAAGGTTTATCTTTTGTTTCTATTCTAATATATTTCTCATTCAGGCTCTTCATGAAAACATTCAGAGCAAGCAAGAGGACACTGTGTCAGTTGTACAGGACACTGAGTCACTGCTGAGACAATATCCAGACCGTATCGATCAGGTCCTACAGTCCCAGCTACGAGGTCAAGCCACTGACCTCAAATCTCGCTACGGGGTGGTCAGCTACCAGTCACAGAACAGAACCAACAGACTCAACGGAGCTGTAGACGAGCTCGAAAAATTCAGCGAGGAACAGGACGAGTTTGTGCAGTGGTTGAACGGAGCTGAGAAGAAACAAGCAGATTTAGTGAGGTCCACACCAAGGGATATGGAAGCCTTGAAGGGACTCTATGGCGAACAAAAACAATTTGCCGAAGACGTAGTGAACCATGCTGTTGATCTCAAGTTCCTGAATACTACAGGACCAAAGTTCCTTGACAGATCAAAGGTACAAACTCTGTTTTAATTTTTGTTGTGGTCTCTTTTTGCAATTTGTTGTCTGCTTAGAAATAATTTTTCTTTTTATATCTTATGTTGCGTCAGCTAAAATTCATTGGTACCAGTCACCTCCATATGTTATGGCTAGACTATACATGTGTGGTACATTATGAGTTGCTATTCTCAGTTACTACTTCCTCTCACCGTGTACTTCATTTCTCATCTGTTGGATTGTATCATCTACAGGTCTACCGCAGCGACTTGTCTGATTTCCGTAACACTGTCTTGCCACGTGACTTCAGCCGCTCATTCCGAGAGAACCCAGAGACCACCATCATCAGTGATTCTGTGAACAGCATGAACGGCAGGTACAGCCGTCTCCGACAAGATTCATCTCAGTACCTCCACCGACTGGAGGAACTGCTGTCTCTTCACCAGACATACAACCAAACCAGTGATGTGGTGAACAACTGGTTACCAGGAGCAGAGAAAACAGTAGAGACCCTACTGAATGAACCAATAGCTGTAGAGCCAGGACAAGTACAGCAACAGATTGACAAACTAGAGGTAATAAGATAGCTTGGATGTAGGTAACAATACATGGATCCAATAATAGCTAGGATGTAGGTAATAATAACAGGGAACAGAGTAAACAGAAGTATTGGTAGCAACTTAATGGTAGATGTATGAACATACATAACATGATGGTAGATGTATTAACATACATAACTAAATGGTAGATGTAATAACATACATACCATAATGGTAGAGATATTTACATACATGACATGATGGTTACTATGATTTATTTTGTCAGTTTAGTTCATTAGTAAATGTATTTATACTCTCCTTGAATCTTTCCTCCTTTACAAACCTGTTTTTTGGTTTTACAATCATCAGACTCTTAGAGATGATGTCCTACTCCATCTCAAAGATGTTGAAAATGTCAAAGAATCAGGACAAGAGCTGTCTGATGCCCAACCAGAGACCAAACCAGTGGTTGGAAGGAATGTCGGTAAGTACACAAAGCTCAGAGACATGAAAGTGTTGTTCACACTTGAATAAACTGGTTCTCTGAAGCCCAGCTGTAAATCAAACTACAGTAGTGTTTGGAAGGAATGTAAGTGAGAGCACCACATTCATATTCAGGCCAGTATGATAGTAACAACTATATAGCTCAGCTGTCCTTTGAAAACTCTGCACCATTCAGGCTAATTTTTAATCTTCGTAAGAGTGGTATGAGGATATTATCTGTTTCTGGTGTGGCAATATTTTGGAATAGTTACCTGTGAGTACTTGTTTGCTTCAGATACCACTGTGCACCGATATGACAATC
Organism: Apostichopus californicus; assembly: GCA_020650975.1. Lineage (NCBI taxonomy): Eukaryota > Metazoa > Echinodermata > Holothuroidea > Aspidochirotida > Stichopodidae > Apostichopus > Apostichopus californicus. Next base: position 25,571 of record JAIPMN010000740.1, on the reverse strand, counting down.
TACAAGGACAGATAACTCATCGACTGAGTGCCTTGCAGCAAGCTCTAGCTCAAACAGCAAGTGTCCAAGAGAACTTGGATATGCTGTTGCGTTGGCTGGATGAAGCAGAACGTAACGTTCACAAGATGGTGAAGGGAACGTTAATCGCCATACAGCGGGAACCATTGGTAGAGAACATGCAAGAGCAAAAGGTAATAACAGCCTTATTGTATGTTAACAGATGAAACAAGGAAGAAAAAATGATTTCAACTCTGAGAATTTTAATCCAAGTATTAATGCAACAGCTCCCCACTTTCCTGACTTTTAACCCTTGGAATAAATGTTTTCAGTTAACTGCGAAAGTAAAACTCAAAGCATGCACAAATGGTGATTGTTAAACATATTGTACTTTGGAAAGTGTGCTTTAATATGGTCATATTTCTGATGTGTCATCTGTGTTTCTAGTTTCTCATTGTACAAGTAGTGAGAGTTCGTTATCCTTGGAACTGCTTAATTTATTGGTCAGGTTTGCTGAATTTGCTGTCATAGCTTGTTGGTCAGTGTGTGATGAGCTGCATCATTTATGTCTACAATAAGGGTACACCAGTCTGAGGTCCAGAGTTGAACATATTTATCAATTTCAATTGATGAGATGATTAGTTTACTGTTTGATTTGGCTTAACCGTTGTTGTTTCAAGACAAAGCATTATAAAACCATCTTGCATTCATTCCTTCACTAGGCCATCATGTCTGATATTGTTCAACACAAGCCGACCATTACTTCAGTTACTCAATCTGCCAATGAACTGATTGAGACCAGCGAACCTACAAAAGCACAACAGGTGCAGAAGAAACTGGACTCTATCATTGACAGATATGGTAATATCTCCACGGTAACCACAAATCATGGAGAATACTTGGACCATCTTGCTCAGAAGCTTGGCAACTTTGAAGATATGGTGGAAAAATTGGAAGATTGGCTTCTACCTGCTGTAGAACGTCTGGAGTCGAAGCAATTGGGCCAAATGGAACCTGCTGAACTGGAAAGAGTACTGCAGGTAAGGCCCAATCACTGGTTAGAGATATATGAATATGCAGCAGTAGAAACATGAATATGTAATTATTGCATGTGTGTAATACAAGGCTATCTACAACAATTATAAAAGCAGGTAAACCATTGTGTTAACCAGAAACAAAGTAACATAGACAAACCATATTGTAAATCTGACCCCGTATAAATTAATACCAAAACTGGTGATTTAATGTCTTGTCAAATTGCACAAATTTGATAACACTTGAAATTTCCAGTTTTGGCAACAATAGTTTAGCTTTGGTGTTACAGAAAGGGTAGTTACTTTATCATTAACCATTTAAATGAAATTTTAACTACCTACATTTGTTATAAATATTACACCTTATTCATTGTAGCAGTTTGGAAATTATCACAGAACATTGCTGTTACATTATTTGCAGATGAATTTGACTTTAATTAATCAGCTAGGTATGACATAAGTATAAACAGCTATATCAAATATTGCTTTTGTGTTCTTTATTTACTATCCAGAGTTGAGTTATAATCTTTCTCAGTATTTCTGCATCGTAATCATAATATGTTTTAAATCCTTAAACCTTGTTTTCTACAGGATTACAAGAAGCAGGTGGATGCTCATGGAGCTAACCTGAACCAGGTTCAACAGCTAGGTGAGGAGCTCTTAAAGGATCCCAGGGCAAAGGATACTTCACACGTCAGTGCAGTCCTCAACAATGTCAACGCTAACTGGAAGGCAGTTGAAGAAGCACATGCCAAGAGGTGAATAGTTAACCCTTTAACAACTGTTTGTATATCAGGAATAAAATCAAATACTCTTGTGTTGTCATGTATTGTTGCTGACTACATTTGAGCAGGTTAAATGATATTTATTATTATATTATCATTCTTATTCAATATTGTAAACAGGTCTAGACAACTAGAAGAGATGCTGTCCTCTCTGAAGAAGTATGGCGCCATCAGGAAGGATGTGGTTTACTGGTTGGAAAACACTGAACAACGACTAGACCAGATGTCGAAGGAACCTCTGAATCAAAACGCTATACAAGTACTTTACAAGGAGCTCCGGGTAAGAAATATCATCCTTCCATTCCTCGGTCTTGTTCTTCCGTTTAGAATTCCTTTTTCTTCTGTAGAGTGGACTGATCTTGTGAGAACACAAATTGTATTCTGATTTGGTTAATTAGAGAAGCTTAGCAGTTGTTTTGGTTTTCATTGTTTTGTTTCTTGTCATATTTTTAATATTTCAAATTTCCAACTTGTTTTTATCATCCTCATAGCCACTGCAGAAAGATATTGATGATCACCAACCACAGATCAGTGATAACGAGAGAAGCGGCAAGACCGTGGATCAGCTCAGGTTTAGCATCGGTCATTCCATCCAGATAGTGACCCACCAGCCATCCACTGACCTCAGAGAACATCCTACTCAACAGCTCAAGAGACCCGGCAGTCCACAATTCCAGGAATCATTGGAATTCTTTGGTAAGTCATTAAAATATGTCTTATTAAAGTAGCTTAAATGGAATAAGTTGCGAAATGTGATATATTCTAGTAATTTACTCCTACTTAAGAAGTTTAATGTTTAAAAAATGCAAGATAGCTGTACATAACTTGCCAGGCAATGGTTAATATCCTAAACAGGGAAGACCATGAACTTCAGTTGAGCACTGCATTTGTAATCCTGAGATATTCTGGGAATTTCGGGATCTGTAAAACCAAGACTTCTTTGGTCTTTCCAAAAGTTGCTCATGTTCCAGTCAGGTTTTATTTATGAGTTGCTCATAAATGATGCAGCGGACTTTTAACACATAAATGGAAGGAATTAAGTGGTCATTTTGATTTAATACAATATTTCTTTGTTTTAAAGGTGAAACACCAATCCAGAGAGAGGTGGCGGACGTCAGCAGTCGTTACGAGAATCTGAAGAGACGGGTCAATAGTGATCTGGCCGATCTGAGCCTGACGGAACAATGGATGGAGAACGTGGACGCTGCGGTGTCCTCTCAAGACTGGACCACAAGCTCTGAAGCAAGACTTCAGCAGCTAAAACCAAAGAGTGATGACATTCCTACTCTAGTCAAAGAAATTGACAATTTCAGAGTAAGTAGCTTAAAACGTTGGTTTCAATCTTGAAAAGAAGCTAGATGGTTGTTGTCAAGCAAGTAAAGCTACTTACCAAATGATATTTAGCAGCTTGTTTTTGATGATTTTTTTTTATAGCATTTTTATTGCTCTAGTTATTTTGGTAAGAGTTTATAGATTTGGATGGGCAGTAGGATGGGGGGGGGGGATTATTTGAGGGTTGTTTCAGTGAATATTGGAAATGAACTGCATGTTATTACTTTACCTATGTCACACTCGGAAATATGGACAGCAATTTCTTTGGGTTGAAAAGAACTCAAAATATGAATATGCTAGTTTTTTAAGTACTAAGTAATGATGGAATGTCATTTGCATGATTAGGGTAGAATCTAAAAGGAAATGGAATTTTTAAACAATCCTTAAGAATTGATGTATGTTGGGTTTGACTTACAGAGCATTCACGAAGAGGTTAGAAGCCGCCAGCCAGACATCACAAGTGTAGTGACTGGATCCGAGCAGTTTAACCGCACCAATCGAGAACGTCTTCCCGAGAAACAGAAGGACTCCCTCAGTGGGAGATCTACCACACTGAAGAAGGACTATGATCGTATCTACAACCTCTCCGATCAGTGGCTGACTGAGGCAGTAGATCAACTGAATCAACTCAAGGAGAATGAAGATGCCAGGGTGAGTTTGATTAATTAAAGTCAAATATTAAAACTTGAAGTCAGCAAGGCATTATTACAGAGAAAGGCCAAACTTGAATGATACATATATACATCACAGGGATGGCTTTAGGCACAGTGTTGAAAAGAAACGCTGCTGTAGCAAGACTGAATCAAGACACTAGAGATTATAACAGCAGTGCCTATTGTGTGAACAGATGAGATCCTATGCATCCTGGCTGTAGCGTCCTATTTTTTAACACACTGCCTTAGCAAGATTACCAACATATGCCTTAAAGTAGCAATATGTAGATATATGTATGAGACCAAATCGTTTAATACACACAGATCATAAAATGTCTGCTTGGCTGGAAGCTATGTACTCTTCAAAGCTTTTACTTATTCTCCATCAACTGCCCTTCATTGAACGAAGCTTTGATCTAATGAAAACTTTTTAGTACTGTCTGTGTTTTGCTGTAATAATCCGGGTGTAAAACTGTCATTATATACTCTTATTTCTGTGTTCAGTTGAGCTATGAGCAGCAGCTGCATCTGCGACAAGGTCAGCTACAAGAACTACTTGACTGGTTGGCTAAAGTGGAACAATCTCTCGCTTCTCAGTCACCGATGAGTGAGAAAAGCACCACAGTACAACAGCAGTACAGCAGTCACAAGGTAAGACATTGAAGCAACCAAGGGTGGAACTGTATAACCAATGAAGTGGTAGGGGAGGAAAGGGGAACAGGGAAGGGGAAAATGTTCCAAGGTAATGTTGGAAGTAATAAATGTCTTATGGACTCTCAGTCACAGTTTAGTGAGAAGAACACATCACTATGACAACAGAGCCCCAGCCACAGATGAGTTCACTGATATAGTAATGACAGTATGTCGAGGGGAGAAGACTATTCTAAAACCTTGAAGGGGTGTGGGTGGTGGGCAGGGTGGGTGGGCAGGGTGAGCATTTTAGATCTTGATAGAAGTAACTCTATATGCTTTATAATTTTCTTCCCAAAGAAGAAGTCATCTGGCAGATGATGTCAATGTTGTTGCTGCTCGAAGCACAAGATACACATTTCCTTCTGTGTGTTGTGACATTAAACTTGTGTCATGTTTTCCCGTAGCCTCTTCACGATGACATACAAGCTCATCAGCAGCCAATCTCTAGATGTCTTGAAGATATCCAACAACTGATCGAACAATTCCAGCACAGACTCAGTCAGGGAGATCTACGCAAGTTTTCTGACGGTCAAGCAGAACTTCAGACCCGCTATGAGAAGGTCCATGCCACCTCCTTCAGCCGTCTAAAGAGGTTAGCCTCTGGGATTGAGGAACTTCACAAGATGGAGCAAGATATTCTGGAATTCACTGACTGGATGAGATCGGCCGATGGCCAACTCTCAAATTCTGAGAAGAATGTCGGACAAGACTTACACACTCTGCTCTCACAGAGGGAGAAACATGTCCAATTCGAGGATGACGTCAAGGACCAGAAAGGAGACCTTCGATTCATCAGGAAGGCAATCACCACCTTCACAGACACCTCAAAGGTATGATTGACATTCATGAATATTCATGTTTACATCAAAATGAGAATATTGGATGCTCTGTTCAGATATTCCAGTATTAACTTTTAGTTTGATAAATTTTATGATAATGAGCAAAATAAGTTTATAAGACTCGTTAAAAATCATTGTTTATATGTGTATGTTTGATCCTCAGGAGCACAGAGAAGAACTTGCCACTTTCCGTAACTCCTTGCCCAGACAGACTTCCCGAGGTTTCGTGGATACCAAAGAGGAGAACATCCTACCAGGGAAGTTAGCAGACATGGGCAGTGACTTTGACAAGTTGAAGACAAGGTCGGTGTCGTACCACACCCTTCTTGCAGAGTTGATAGACAGGCACCAGAGATACCAAGACTGCGCCTTGTCCACTTCAACCTGGCTCGGACAGGCCGAAGACAATCTACACGAATTGAGAGAGGAACCAATCAGCTCCAACACGGATACCATCATCAGACAAATTGAGAAAGTCAAGGTTAGAAGGTCACAGATATGAAAAGAGCTATTCATATGCAATTAAGAGAGTTATTTATTTTGGGCTAAGGAGGAGGTGGGGGAGAAGGAGGGGGTTACTTTGTACTGAAGGAGAAACTAGATGAAAATAATGAAATCAAAAAAATGAATACTATTAATGGGTAGCAGAGGTATCTGCATTTTGTCCAATTCCTCCACTGTTTTCCAACAAGTCCTGCCAAATGTTTCTATTAATAATTGCTCAGTTTTTTATGCTTATAGTTTACTACTTATAAAACTTAAAATGTTTAGCTTGATATGAGTGACTGGTTGCTAACTTGTTTACATGTTGTTTGTGCTTTCACAGAGCTTCCACCAAGATGTGGTTTCTCACGCTAGTAACGTTGAAGATGTGAAGTCTGCAGCAGTGGAACTGATCCAAACACAACCATCAGTGAGAGCACCCACCCAACAAACTACAGGTGATTAGAATATCATATTCAGGATCCCAGCTCTATCATTTAAAGCAATTCATTTGTTTACTTCTTTCACCTCAGCAGTAATTATGACACAGATCTGTAACTCATACAAAGTTAATTTGACAAAATGCAACAATTCTTCCTCTTTAGAACAGCTAGAAGCAATAACTTACATTTGCCAAGTTCTGAATACTACACTCTTCACAGAAAATAAATCTTGTTTAAATTCAGTGAAGAGTATAATAATGGTAACAGGTGATCATATTAAGTAAGGCATTGTAGTAAAGTTACCACAGCTAGTCCTTGCCCCAAGATATGACATTTAGAAGTCATTCTCTGGGACATGACCTCTTTAGGTAGACATTCTTGGCTTTAAAATTGCAAGTGGTATATAAACCTTAGTTCCACTCATTCTCATATTCCTCTTTGGTAAATTTGCTCTCTCTTTGACATTTTTTCTGTTTTTTTGTTATTTTCCTTTGCAGATACTGTTGTGAGTCGATACAAGGCTCTGGAAGCTGGAGTCAATGACCTACTGGAAGCACTAAAGGAGGCTTTGGCTAAATCTCAAGGAGTCCATGAAAACCTGGATATGCTCTTGAAATGGCTGGACATGGCTGAGAAGGAACAGTATCGACTAGAGAAGGGAACAGTCATACCAACAAAACGAGAGCCTGTTATGGAACAGTCTGAACAAAACAAGGTACCGTACATATATCCTGTATGCGTAATATATAATACATGAATATTCAGTACTTGTTAAATCAGACACTTCTTTTAAAGTGTAATAAAACCATCTAATATAATGTGGTGTTTGTTTTACATATTGTGATTATGCATGTTTCCCTGTAGTTTTAATGACGTGGACAGGTGTTGATGCTAATGCGACTCAATGTAAAGAATCTATCCTTATCAAAGAATAAAAAAGTGATTGAATTGTTTTAAAGTGTCACCAAAAAGCCAATAAGCCAATTAATCGATCAATCAATAAATCCTCAGATGCTGGAAGATGACATCATGAACAACCAGCCAACCATAGAAGCAGTCAGGCAGACTGCTCTGCAACTGATTCAGAGCACCCCAGCCAAGGAGAGCGAGGCTGTGAAGTCCAAACTAGAGACGGTCAACAGACGATATTCCACTCTCTCCTCCTCTGCGTCCAAGCACGGTCAGGACCTTCAGACCCTAAGTAGCAAGCTGAATGAGTTTGAGAGGGCCGTTGATGAATTTGAAGACTGGCTGCTACCAGATCTTGAGAAGCTAGAATCCAAAGATTTCATGACCAACGACCTGAGTAACATTGCCAACACTCTCAAGGTTCGAAAACATATTAATCATTTAACTTCATTTTTATTTGTCATAACTATGAAATACTTTTCAATTGTCAAATCAAAGACCTGTGTTGTTTCTGACATTGAGGTGAAAAAAAGTGAATTTTTTTTTTACAGCTTTAAGTGTCGTTGACATTAATTTTTTTAATACTTTTTATTGATTCCTGGGAGAGATTGTGAGAATCTTCATCATTAGAAGTGAAGCCAAGGTTTATTTCTTTTTTGCAAGGACAACAACCAAGAACTATATTTGACATATTTTTCATTTTGATAGGACATGCAACATCGACGAGACACCCACGTGGCACAGTTCAAGAGAATCCACCAGCTAGGGGAAGAGCTCATCAATAGCAGTAAAGTCAACGACTCATCTTTCGTTGCCACGGTAATGGCAAACCTGGATGAGAACTACAATGACTTTGAAGATGCTCTGCAGCAGAGGTAAATTACAACGACAGTTAACACAGTGAAATATATGTATTAAAAATAAGCTAGGCTGACCGACGTTAGCTGTGAATATGTTAGGTTGTAGGCTTGTAATTTTACAAGGTGTGAAGCACTTCTGGTACCATTAATACCAGAAACTAACAGTATAGGTACATTTGAGACTTGACACTGTTACTCCACTTTATATATGGTCTTCATTGAACGGTAGCAGCATTCATACCTTCATGGATGTTGTGGAGGCCAAATGTTTGGTATGCTACCTCAGTGTGGTTTCTACACCATGTAACAAAACAATGGGTTGTTCCTGGATGAAAATTCTTATGCTATCAAACCAATATGATACAGTCACAGAACTTGATACAACAGTGTCATTCTTCTGAGAATACTCACAATACTTTCTGTTAATATTCCGTTGGTATGCTCATATTTTCTTTGTTTCCAGCATTTTCTTTGGTACTCATGTTTCCATTGGTACCTAATGAACTCAATTGTTTAAATTTCCCTTCAGAACTGTCTTTCCCTTTAAGAATTTCTTTTACAAGTTTGTCAAATTCCATTTCATTTTTATCTAGGGAAGACCATTTAGAGTTTGAGAAAGATGCTGCCAGAAAGTACAACGACAAGCAGAAATCAGTCAACATCTGGCTAACAACCACGGAGAGATCTGTAAGCCAGCTTCCTCACACTGCCAAAAATATCAAGGATGTAGAAGCTCAGCTTCAACAAGTATTGGTAAGTCAAACACTTTTACAAAATTGGCAATTGTGTAACAAATAATTCTCAACTTGTCTTTCATCTTTTAGGTAATGACAAATGTACTCTGCTCACCCACCCTTCCATCCATCTGTTCTCCCCTCACCACGGTAACCCTAAAAGACTATGGATTTGTGTGTCTGCTTGTGATAATTGACTTTGATAAATGACCTTCGATAACCTAAATTAAATAGATAAAATTATAGCTTGATAGCAATGCAGTCATTGCTTTAGTTAAAATTCACTTCATCCCCACCTAATGAAATGTGTGTGATAATGAAATAAACCTGCTACGATTGGTCTCTTCTTCCACACAGCCACTGGAGAAAGAGATTGTGGGGTACAAACCAGAAATTGATGATGTCAATAAGGTAGGCCAAAGCTACGACGAGGTCATACATGAGGTAGAGCAGCCCCTGTCGCTAGGACCTCACTTAAGATCTCTTCAGGCAGGCAGTGGACAATCCTCACCAAGGAAAACAAGGCACTCCATGTCAATGCTAGATAGAAGCAGTATGTACGGTATGGATGGTAAGTTGATGGTTACTATGGATACTATCAATGACATGTGTGTTATTTGGTTGTACCAATTGTCCTGATCCAGTATCTACTTCTAGCATAAGTGCATTACAGAGCTGATGGGAGGAGGGTAGAATTTGACTTGCAAAATCGGGTAAATTGCTGATTATTTAGCCAGATATCTGTGGATATCTGTTCCTGACCTTCACTTTCGCATGCAAAAAGAAGAATCCCTTCAGCTGAATGAACTTTAATGAGTGAAATGTCAAAGTCTGTAATGGATAATTTTGTAGTTATGTCACAGAAGGAACATTTGATTTATGAAAAGTAATTCATGTCATTTTACTTGTTTTGTTTGTTCTTGTCTCTAGATGACACCGAGACCCAGAAACAGCTGACAGAGACCAACAGTAGGTATGATAACCTACTGCAACAAGTTACAAACTACATCGACGACCTCAACTTGAACAAGCAGTACATTGACAAAGATGACAGAGTAGTGAGTCGCATGGACTGGGTAACCAACATGGCTGCCACTCTACAGCAGAGGAAACCTGTTGCTAGGGACATTGAGTCCTTGGAGTTGGAAATTGCCCAGCTGGAGGTTTGTAACTCTAATGATGATAACTTAAATTACACATCATTTATTTCAACTCTAGAAGAATCTGTTTTTTTTTTTTAAGGGGATTGGGAGGGACGAGCAGGGATTGGGTTTATAAGAAATGAGACAAAAGAAAGACAAACCTTAAAGTTGCTTATGAAGAACTTTGATTTTGATGCAGTAATAATAATAACAACAAGCAACAAGTCTATGCAATAAAGTGTGACTCAGTTTACAATTAACATGACAACGGTTTATCTGTAACTTGAGCACACACATACCATTACACTCAACTTCAACCTTTGATTAAGATCAAGTGGGCTGTGTTACTATGGAAACTACCTTTGCGATTGGCTCTTCAAGATAATGTGCGGTAACTCCATGAATGTATAAAGTTTCAAGTAATATTTAGGATAAAGTAAGGCATAAAGGTGAATTGAATGATTTCCTACTAAACAAAAAAAGCTTTCAAGGAGAAAGTCGCACCAATGGTAATTGGAAATATTCAAAAGTCTTTGACCATTGTAAAAATCTTTTCACTCTCTGTATGATATTGAATTTTTCAGCTAAATGTGGGCATTGTGTCATTTCTCTGTTTAGGAGTTTAAGAAAGAGATTTCTTCCAATAAATCTCCTGTGGATGATTGCAGTCTAAGAGGGGAACAGTTCCTGCAAGACAACCAGGACAAGCTGAGCTACGAGAAACAGGACAGCCTTGGCAAGAATGTGACAGAGCTGAGAGACGGCTATGAGAAGTTGGAAGTCAGCTCCATGGGATGGCTGGATGAGGCCAAAGCAGAACTGGAGAGGATGAAGAGAGACCGAGACGAGAAAGTGAGTTCAGTTATTGATGGAAATTTATGAAAGCTTTAGTTTAGCAGAAAGAAGGGGAACAATAAAGATGAAGGACCTTTAGCAGGAAACTTGGTAAAAAAAATAATGAGCTATAGAAATCTGTATCTCTGTTGGATAATTTCATTACTTGTGTTAAGCATTCTTAAATATATGAATACTTAAATATGGTAAACCATTCCACTGACATACTATGAGCAAAAACTTGTCCCATTATTAAAATTGAACGTTTTGACTGTGGGCATCAAATCTGTTAGTCTTTAAAATATGAAAAAATATTCAAATGATGCATTTTATGTTAGGCCTTTTATGATGAAAAGATTCATCTATGTATTTCTTCATCTATTTGAGTACATTCTCATAGTCACAAACCATTTTCTTTTTTTCATTCTTGTATTTGCTTGCTTTCTCCCTGTTTTTCCTTATATTTTTTTGGAAGAAATATTATTTCCAAAATATTATCTGAATGTTGTATTCATGGTACTTATTTTATTCTTTTAGCTCACACTGGAGCAGAGACTGATGAAATCTCTAAAGATGTTACAAGATCTCCTTGAGTGGGTTGCACAAGCAGAGAAGAAACTTGGCTCGGAGCAGCAACTCAGCGATGACAAGAAGGTGCTGGATGGGCAAACCAAGGACCACAAGGTAACAATGCACTAAGTGTGAAGGCAGTGTGTAGGGGTTAGAGTGATTTAGTGAGTAAAGTATTATAAAATGATGAACAAGTAAATGATGTTTCATTATTGTAGCCTGGAGTGGTATGATAACAGATACATCATATGATTAGCCATTCTAAGTGAGTAGTCATCTTCTTACTAAAGTAGCTTTTGTTGGACATGTTTATGGAATCAACTAGATGTATTCAGTCTTCTTCTTAATCTGTTATTTCAGATCCTTCACACTGATGTGGTAGCACATCAAGAACCAATCATACAAGCCGTACAAGTAGCCCAGCAACTCATCGAGGACTACAAGGATCGTCTTCCAGGTAATTCGGGCAATCAGCTCAAGGACCTCAGCGACGAGCTCAAGCATCGGTTTGACAATGTCTTTGTCCAGTCACAGACGAGAGAGAACCGTCTGACCATTGCATCAGATAGCCTGGAGAAGTTCTTCACTGATTTGGACAACCTCCACAGATGGATAGTGACATCGGAAGAACAGATTAAGAGCATGAAACAGAACATTGGACGAGACCTGACCATGTTGCAAGAGCAACAGTCGGAACATAGTTCATTCAACGATAATGTCCTCTCACAAGGTGCAGAGTCACGGTACCTCAACATGAACGGACAGGGATTCCTTGACATGGCTAAGGTACATACCACTTCTCTCCCTTATAAATCTTTCAAGTATATGGTTTTCACTTAATCTTTGATTTCAACAGTCATTCAGCATAGATGTTATATTGCACTTTACTTGAACAGCAGGAGTAATATTACTTTAGTAAATACTTAACTTGTCGCATTATGACGACATTACTTTTATTCGTCGCACTATGAAGACATTTAATTTAGTTTGTGATATCTTTTAGTTGTTTTTGGCCACTTTATTTCCAGTAGAAGTATTCTATAGGTAACAAGGTCATGTTATTGTTTGATAGGTGTACAAGGATGATCTGGACAACTTCCGGGAGACAACACTCCCTCGCCAGTTTTCCCAGTCATACCAGGACGGCCCAGAGCCAGCCAAGATCAGGCAGCAGTTACTAGATGTTAACATGCAGTATAGCAGTGTAAAGACCTCCTCCCAGAGTCTAACGTTGCTACTCAGAGACCTGGTCGACAGACACCAGAAACTAGAGGATGCTGTCAATGTCATGTTGCGGTGGTTACCTACGGCTGAGAAACAACTGACTGTGATCATGAAAGAGCCCGTAGCATCAGAACCAACAGCCATCAACAACCAAATTCAGAGAGTCAAGGTATTTATGACCAAACGGTGGAGAGGATAGAGGGGGGGTTGGGAGGGGTGAAGGATACAGAGAAAATAAGTCAGGACTGCTGCTTATTGATGCAATTAAAATATGCCATACTTTTGTGCAGGTTAGTAACCATGACAAAGTGTTTACCCTGGCACAAGTTTAACTACCACATGATAGCTTTTTAATTTAATGCTTGTGAAACAGTATTTTGATATTTCTGTTGTTGTTGTTGTTGTTATTACATTAATTTACTATTTTCTGTCTGCAGAGCTTACAGAGTGATGTCATCCAACACATGAGTGATGTGGAGAAGATGAGAGACAGCAGCAGTGATCTCTTTCAGATTCATCCTCAGGTAGAGAGGGAAATACAACCAAAAGTTGGTGAGTCTAAATTAGTCTAAATATAGAGATACTTTGTAAATGTTGGATAACGATACCTTGAGCTTCTTGGAGTTTGTATCTAGGATAGAGTGAAATACATTCCAAATTTGGTCAGGATGAGCTGTGTTGGCATTGTGAATGGGAAAATAGGAGATGAAGGGGGTAGTGGGATTGGGAAGGTTCTGAAAACAACAGGTTGTTAAAAAGGATTGGTAGAGGAAGGAACACAGCTAAGGCTGTGTGGCATTGCTTCTCTGTGCAGTGTTGTCAATGTAATCTTGAAAAGTAGTTGACAGCACATAGGCAGGGAATCGAAATTGATCAGAGTATTCATCCCTAGATGGGATCAGTTTGGTCTGGGGCTGCCAAGTTATGTATTTTAATGAGAGATTTATCTTTAGAGTATTAATGCACTGCAGAAAGCAGATATGTCTAAACCTTCGACAGCTCAATTGATATTCTTCAACCATTGATGGTCATCACTCTTTATTTCTGCTCAAGTTATTCATTCTTAAGCCCATCATTTTACTATTCAGTCCTATTTCTGTTTAGAAATTCTCCTTTGTCTTGAAACGTTCTCACATTTTCTTTCCATAGACGATGTTGTCAGGAGGTACCAGGCCCTGCAGGCTCAGCTGGAAGAACGCTTGCAGGTACTGCGAAATGCCCTGGCGGACTCTCAAGACATCCGTGCCAACTTGGACATGCTGCTACGCTGGCTGGACCAGGCTGAAAGGGAGACCCACAAACTGGACAAGGGAACCCTGGTGCGAGTACAACGGGAACCATTGAGGGACGTTACAGAACAACAACAGGTAAGTTTGCCTCCAAAATAAAGAGAACAATACACCATTGTATTCTGGGGAGGCTGAGGAAGACAAAGGCACCAGTGTATTGACTACAATCATTATAGCATTACCTCGAGGGACTTTATAGAACAATAACAGGTAAGTTTACCTCCAAAATAAAGAGAACAATACACCATTGTATTCTGGGGAGGCTGAGAAAGACAAAGTCGCCAGTGTATTATTGACTACAATTATTATAGCACTACCAGGTAATGTGTTTGATTGGTTGATTAATTGATTGATCAACTTTATTATTGCCTTAAAAAGGTTTGGAATGTGTTTGGATGAAACATCTAAATGTTTCAAGGTGATTCAAGTGCTGTATTGAATATGTATTTTACTTTGTTGTGGGGGGGGGGGGGGTGGTGAGGGAAGTAAATCCCTATTGGGACTTTGAAAGGATAAACCTATTCTCAGGAAAGGCTTTCAAATGGTCTGAAAAGTTTTAATTGAGATGCAACAATATCCTTGACAAGAATTTTCAGTAACCATGTGCTCCTTTCTCAATAGGTCCTGCACAAGGATATTGAGGGTCACAGACCGGCCGTAGAGTCCATACGTAAGGCTGTCAGCAAACTGATTGAATCAGGTGAACCACTGGAGGTAGAGGAGCTGAAGACCTCCTTAAATGAACTCAATTCAAGATACCAGGATGTTGACTCCACCAACAAGAAATATGCAGATGACATCAACAGTCTGACCGCAAGACTGGGTGAATTTGAGAAGAGAGCAGAGGAACTTGACAGCTGGTTGGTTCCCACCATTCAGACCGTTCACAGCAAGGCATTCGCACAGATGCCAGAGAACCAGTTAGAGGGGAAGATTAAGGTGAGTAACAGATTGTTTATTAATGATGTAAATTGTCCTGAATCAACCAATGGACCGATGGCCTTGATAGATTATGGTAAACCTTTTAAAGCATTTATTATACAAAGTGAGAAGAAAGTTCATGATACAGAGTTGAAGCTACAAGAAATGCTTTTAACTAACTGTATTTACATTCCGTTCTTTTTACCTGCAGGAGTTGCGAAAGCAGATGGAAGGTAACCGACCAAAGCTCGCTCAAGTGAAACAAGTCGGGGATCAACTGAAGCATGACCCAAGGGCCAATGATGTCCTTTACATCGAGAGGATCCTATCTAACCTTGACACCAACTGGAATCTTCTAGAAGATGGCCTGGCAGAAAGGTACGTCTAAACCTGGACACTCCCATATCCTGTATGAATGCTCAAATAAAACACAAAACAGTGATAAGAAAAGATACCTCCTTTATTTTTAACATAGCTTGGATTTTAATACTCACTCTGTGTTCTAATGTAGACACACTTCTCTCCCAGCACAGTTACATATACCTCTTCACTGTTACATTGTATTTACAGAGAAAGACAAGTCGGTGACCACCAGAATGGCAGTAGACAATACAGTGGTCAACACAAAGATGTGACCAATTGGTTGACTACCATCGAGAGGAAGGTAGACCATGCCCAACCCAAAGTGAGAGACGCAGCCGCAATTCAAGCCAGCATCAAGGAACTGAAGGTGAGATACACTTCCTTGAACAATATTATAGGGGATCTTAAAGCAGCATTTTGCGTTTGGTCGCCGTTTTCTACTTTTTTGACATGTCCATCAAGTTTTTTACATATATCAATCACAAAACAGCAAACTAAGATATTAGCCAAGTTTTTTCCTGCCAACAACATTAATTGGCGAGAAATTAAGGATATTTGCAGATAATGAGAAAAGTGTCCACGACAAATTCCACATATAAAATTAATCGCATACAGTTCCCCCAAACCCACTAGTTTGAATTCAACCAATCAGAGATGCAGGTTTAGTTATGAGCTGTTGCTAAAATTAGATTCAAGACTTTGCGTTGGTACAACCAGGGAGTTGTTATGGAACTCCCTGGTACAACTGCCATAGACAATCTACACAAATCAAGCATGGTGTTGTATTATGTATTGGTCAATGATGTTCGTAGTTTTTAAATATTCATATTATGGGCGAGGTTTATTGGGATCCCAACGGAAAATATCTTGAAGAAAAACAAAGTTGAAAGTTCCAAATTTTTCGACTTTTATGCCACCATTTGAAGTAAGATTTAAGTAGATAAGCTAGTTATGTATGTCCTTATGGCATAGTGGAGTCAGTGAGGTTGAGAAAAATCATAGAAAAGGATGCAAAATGCTGCTTTAAATAAGTTGGTGTGTCTTATATTTTCTGATCAATAATTAGCACAACAAGAGATTTCAAAATGTTCTAACTTCACGTTTACCAATCCTAGAGACCTGCTTGAGTATAAAAATTTGTTTTGTTTGTTCTATTTAGCCTCTTCTTGAAGATGTTGACCACCATGAACCAAATATCATAGAGGTTAACCAATCAGGAGAGGCCGTGGACCATCTGAAGAGCATCCTTGTACACCCATTGGCTCATCCAGCATTGTTCAAATCAACACAACTATCAAAGGAGGTTGTGCCTGCTCAGAGTATTGACAATGACTACTCAGTAGATGGTAGGAAGGCAAACAATTGTTGCATATATGTAAAATTAGTTAAATGTTTGATAATTATAAAGAATCTGTATATTAAGAATAGCTTGATTTAGTTGGAGTCAAATTTCAGTCTAATGTAACAAAGTGTTTTCAGAAGAGGTTTTTTGACCAGAAAATTCACATTGTTGTTACTGTTTTAATATCTGAGAATATTTAGCTAATAAGTCTTTCTGAGAAGTAATATGTTGATTATACCTCGTACATGAACTTGTTTATGAAAACCTTTCAAATTGTAGATTGACATTTCTAAGCTAATAAACCCTGGTGTTGTAGAAAACTATGGTGTAACTAAAGGGTGCATGGGGGTTGGGGGGGGGTGGGTGGGTGGGAAAGGAAGGAGGGGGGGGCTATGCCATCCAGCTTGGTAATTTGTATCAATGTCTGCTAATGTGAGATCCTGTTGAGCAAGTTAGCGTTAATTCAACTTTGGCTTTGTGAATACTTTTGTCTTGTTGAAACAAGTTAACTCTGGCTTCATGAATACTTGTTGAAAGATCCATCAGAGGTAAGCCAAACAACCACTGTTTTGAACCATACAACTAACCAGTGTACATAGCTCTACACAGTTGTGTACTCTGTTTATAGTATTTGTCTCTATTCCTGATCATGTGATGTGTCATGTGATGTGTCATGTGATTCATATTTTACCTACAGTCAATAACCAGACCCATCGTGAGCTCTCAGATGTAAACAACAGATACGATCAGCTGCGGAAGACCCTTCTCGACTCTCTAGAGGATCTGCAGGTGGCCGGAAGGTGCTTGGAAGAATCTGCTAGTATTCAGACAGAACTGAATTGGGTGATTGCAACCGATGCCAAACTCGAACAAAGCAGACCTCAGAGTCTTAAGATTGAACCGTTGGAAAGGGAAGTTGGGAACTTCCAGGTAAGATGGGATGAAAAGATCATACTATTTAATTTTTCTTCCTTTAGGGTGCAAAATATTGCATAAGTAATGGCTTGTGATTCTTGAAGGTATCAAGCTTACTTTGGCTTAAAAGACATATTAATCCATCAAAAGGAAGAAAGAAAATTTAATTTTGATATACCTTGGTAGGTAAGCAATTGAATCAATAATTGGTTATGTATATTTTGTATAGTCTTCATTGGTTTTTCTTCTGAAGTCATAAGTAAAACACAAGCACATAGTCATAAACTCTTTCTCTCTCAAATTGAAGAGAAGCTGTTAATATTCTGAGGTTACATAAAATCTCTGACTTTTCGTTTTCTTCTACAAACCAATAGAACATACATGGCTCTGTTGAATCCAAGCAGGCAGCCATTAGCGATGCTCTGTCCAAGGCAGAACATTTCCAGAGAGAATACAGAGATCGTCTCTCACCAGACCAGCAACAACCGCTCCAGAAGAGCATCGACCAACTCCGCACCAACTACGAGACGGCCAAAACTAAATCTCTAGACTGGGTGACGGATTCCTCAAAGACTCTGGAGAGGCTGAAACAAGAAGAAGAAGAGAGGGTTGGGGAAATTAACCTCATCATCTTCATACATATTCATCACAATTAATATTCATGTCTCTTCATGGTTATTCATTACAATCATTAATGATTGGCCATGAAGTGCTACTTGTATATGGTCTTAAATGTATTGTGTGGTTCGTCTGCACCACTTTAGTACTGTCCTATATACATGTAGCATTGCATGTTGAAGAAAACACTATTTGTTTAACAAAGTCTCAGAATACTGCAAAACGACAATCAATAAATGTCGGTCATTTCTGCCTACTTCAATTTGCTGTTACGACTACCTGGTGCAGTTTGCTGTTTTGACTGCCACTGCAGGCATTTTCAAAACTGTTTGTTTATCTTTTCTTTAACATGCAATGACTGTGTTTGCACTTTTCTGGTTATTATGCACTAGTATATAGTATTTTATGTGATGTAGCATATGCTCTGTATGTTATCATGTTAGATTAGTCTCATTTCAATGACAGCCGAGAAAAGTCAGTTGATGGTCCCAGAAGAAACAAGATCAGACTTCTTACAACATTGCCCGGTGGGATTAATATCTGGTGGGATTAATATCTGGTGGGATATAATATCTGTGGGGTTTAAGTTAGAATAAATTCCTCATGGTTACAAATAAGAGGAGGTTAATGATAAATGCTGCTCTCAAAAAAGAAAAAAATTGTGATAAAGGAATTGGTAAAAATATATTGGCTTTCTTAAAAAAGTTCTTTGTACTTCTGACAATAAAACTTACATCCTCCCAACTTTATGCTTCTTGATCAGGTTGTTTAGCATTTTTCTTCTGCAAGAACTATTGATGTCGATTGGGGGGGGGGGCAGGGGATGTACAAGGGGGTAACATCGGTGAACTACATATTTTATGCGAAAGTCTGAAATTATCTTAAAGAAAGGTTCAATCCTGAAAAGGGAAGTGTCAATTAGGGTGTGTACTTAGACTCAGTAGAAATTTCAGCTTTAAAAATCATTTTAGATGTCAAAGAAAGCAGCACAAAGTCAGATCAGTTATGACCATTCCGTGTTTTACCTGTCATGTTTTTGGAATATTGTTGTCTTTGTACATCTTCAGTCCTTTTATTCTCATTTTCATTTTTGTTTGTTCATCTGACTTGGCAATCTTGTTACCATGGTTTCACAATTTTTCCCCCCTGTCACTCTATAGCTTTTACTTTTCATTATAAAGTTCAGTTTCCTTTCTAATAATCCATTACTTGCTATGATAATGATGTAAGGGTATCTGATCTTACATCATTATCATAACTGAATATTCATAATATGTAAATCATCAACCAACCAATCACATTCATTCCATCATTTTTTAAACTATGTGAGTGTCAATGTTTTGCTGTTAGAACACACATAATCTAATGTTATATTGCTCACATTACCATAACAATAACCTAACAAAACCATGCACATTAATTTTTGTACTAAAGAAGATTCTAACATATTTTGGGAAATTAATCTAACTGGAACCTGGTGAAATTTGATAATTTTATAACCACACTCTTCAACTGTTATATCATAATATCTTCACTGATTCCACTCTGACATATCAACTAAACCTTTACTAACAAACAAACAAAAAATCTTTTCTCAGCAGTATCCAGTGTTGTGAGTACAGTTAGAACCTTTACCTTTAGTTTACATCTGTTTTAGTTAATTATAGTTTAAATGATCTCTCTGAGGTGAATCTATGGTGCTCCTGTTGTCTTGAGCTCTGTTCTTCCTACTTCTTCTTCTTCTTCCTTTATCGATGTCATTATGTAGACCAAAAGAGATGTAGAATAGAAGCCAGGGGTTCACAAGGTAGTCCCGTAACTCTGTTTTTCTATTTCAGCTCAAAACTGTTTCTGTTTCAGATTGTCAAGTTCGGAAAATAACGTAGATATCGAAGGTTGCAAGCGAGCAGTTTCTTGTTTCATCAAAAGAAAAGTTGGTTTTTTAACCAACTCTTTTGGGAGCTTTTAGAAAGAGTACCAAGGCAACAGTAGTGTCATAGCTTTACCTGTGTTTCACTCGTGGAACAATCGTCAAGGTTTGCCAGCCATTTCATCAATATCTTTCGACATCCTTCTCTTTAGATTCGCATCGAGAGGCAGCTCCAAGAAAGAGTGGCCCTCCTCTTGGAGTTATTAGACTGGATAACCCAAGCTGAAGAGGCCTTGGGGTCTGAACAACCCCAGAGTGAAGAGGCCAGAGTCTTGACTGAACAACTGAATGCTCACAAGGTATACACATCAAGTATACTAATATAGTATACACAGTTAGAGTCTACACTGTTAGATTTTACACTGTTAGAGTCCACACTGTTAGATTCCACACTGTTAGATTCTAGACTGTTAGAGTCTACACTGTTAGAGTCCACAATGTTAGGGTCCACACTGTTAGATTTCACACTGTTATAGTCCACTGTTAGATTCCACACTGTTAGATTCTAGACTGTTAGAGTCCACACTGTTAGAGTCCACACTGTTAGATTTCACACTGTTATAGTCCACTGTTAGATTCCACACTGTTAGAGTCTACACTGTTATACTCCACACTGTTAGAGTCCACACTGTTAGATTTAACACTGTTAGAGTCCACACTGTTAGATTCCACACTGTTAGATTCTAGACTGTTAGAGTCTACACTGTTAGAGTCCACAATGTTAGGGTCCACACTGTTAGATTTCACACTGTTATAGTCCACTGTTAGATTCCACACTGTTAGATTCTAGACTGAGTCCACACTGTTAGAGTCCACACTGTTAGATTTCACACTGTTATAGTCCATTGTTAGATTCCACACTGTTAGATTCTAGACTGTTAGAGTCCACACTGTTAGAGTCCACACTGTTAGATTTTACACTGTTAGAGTCCACACTGTTAGATTCCACACTGTTAGATTCTAGACTGTTAGAGTCTACACTGTTAGAGTCCACAATGTTAGGGTCCACACTGTTAGATTTCACACTGTTATAGTCCACTGTTAGATTCCACACTGTTAGATTCTAGACTGTTAGAGTCCACAATGTTAGATTCCAGACTGTTAGAGTCTACACTGTTAGAGTCCACAATGTTAGATTCCAGACTGTTAGAGTCTACACTGTTATAGTCCACACTGTTAGATTTCACACTGTTATAGTCCACTGTTAGATTCCACACTGTTAGATTCTAGACTGTTATAGTCCACACTGTTAGAGTCCACACTGTTAGATTTCACACTGTTATAGTCCACTGTTAGATTCCACACTGTTAGATTCTAGACTGTTAGAGTCCACACTGTTAGAGTCCACACTGTTAGATTTCACACTGTTATAGTCCACTGTTAGATTCCACACTGTTAGATTCTAGACTGTTAGAGTCCACAATGTTAGATTCCAGACTGTTAGATTCCACACTGTTATAGTCCACACTGTTAGATTCCACACTGTTATAGTCCACTGTTAGATTCCACACTGTTAGAGTCTACACTGTTAGAGTCCACAATGTTAGGGTCCACACTGTTATAGTCCATTCCAGTGCTTACTGATGAGTTGCAGTTACCTGGCCTGCCTCATTTGGTTTAGCTTGTTTTGTAGATGGGGTTTATTTGTTGGCATGATAATGATGCAGAACACAAAGTACATGTGTTACATATTAAGAGCGTAAAGTAATAGTAAACATGGTATTTAGCTTGCTGTCTTTGAAGTAAAATAGTTTTTTAAAAGGTACAGCTTAAAAGTTAACATCTAAATATGGCTTCAGAATAATGCAAAGATGTTTAATGTGTGCCTCAAGAGTAAACACAGTGCTCTCAAAACTTGTCTGCATTTTATTTAAGTTTATCAGACCTGTTAGTATGTTGTTATAGCCAGACATACAGGATTCCTTGTAAGACCCCACCAATCAACTCATCAGAATTAGTTGTTGATTTTCTGTTCATTCATAGAACCTTCATGATGACATCCTCATCCACCAACAACCCATGGCTCAGATCGTTCAAAGTATTGAACAATTTTTGAAGCTTTACGAGAAGAGGATTAGCTCTGAGAATGTGAACAAACTGCGAGAGGGCAAGGAAGGTCTGAGGACGCGATACGACGTCGTCCTGACAGAATCGTACAAACGGATCAACCACCTGATCCCTGCCGTCAACGAGGTCAGCAAACTGGAAACAGAAAGTAAGGACTTGTTTGATTGGTGCGACAAAGCCGAGCGAGCTTTGACAAAACTGACGCAAAACGTGGGCAAGGATTACCCAACGCTGCAGAGCCAGCTGAAAGAACAGAGGGCATTTGTGGAGGATCTGAATGATCACAAAGGAGAATTGATGTTCATCAACAAGACAGGATCTGCATTCCTAGATCAAGCTAAGGTCAGTGCACCAACTATTCTCCTAAGTGAGCTAAGACTTTAACGAGATGTAACATATTACGATCACTTTATTTTAGTGCCTTACTGCTGTCGAGTTTGAAATTAAAAACAGAATTAATTACAAACTGGTGGTGCATCCCAATTGAAGGAATTGGTACCTAGTTTGAAGATAAAAAGTTAATGATTGCCTCATAAACATTAAGTTTACTAATTTAACTTGTGCTTTTGTCTAACTTGTGCTTTTGTCTAACTTGTGCTTTTGTCTTTAACAGCTCTACAAGGAAGTCCTTGGCACTTTCCGAAGCAATGTTCTGTCTCGACAGTTCAACCGCAGTTTCCAAGAGGCACTAGACTCCAATATCATCCGAGATCGATTGACGAGCATCAACGAGGCTGTGGAGAAGATGAGAGTGATGTCCACCACACATGGTGATCTTTTGAGACTTCTGGTGGAGAAACATGAGCGGTACAACCACTCAGTGGATAGCTTTGGTAGATGGCTGTCAGGAGCAGAGGACAAGTTGGGAAGTCTGAGGAAAGAGCCAGTCGGAGGTGAACCAGTCATCATCAAGAAACAGATTGACAGGGTCATGGTGAGTCATCACTGGGCAGAGTCATGTAGAGACGTTATTTGATAATGTCTGGGAAAGATCATAACAGATTATGAGATAATAATGCTAATAATAATGCTATTTAAAGCAGTTAAAGTTGAATTAACAAAGTACATTGTGTGTCAGACATGCCACAAAAGTGTCCATTAGCTATAGGTTGCATCCAAAAACCCGCCGTTTGTACTGAACAGCAGGTTTTTCCAGTTGGTTAACTGAGTGATCAGTCCCATCTTATCGCACCTTAGTTGAGCTGCCTATTCGTCTATTATGCAACTCATCACACAGCTAGTAGTCAAATCACTATCAGATCAAGGCAGACATGGCAAGGTGTGAACAAATCAGCTCTACCAAACTAACCAGTCTGTTTGCAGAAGAGATAAAGTTTCAGTAAGTTGAGGTCAAGAGAGCTGAAAAATGCAACCTATGGCTAATGGACTAATTCTTGTCATGGACAGTGATTCCACAAATACTTCCAGACAATTTTGAGCTCTTTTGCACAATTTGAACTACCTTTTGGAGAGCAAAAATCTCTAGATTTCTTTAAGCGGACATTTCCCTTTTCATTGTAGAAAGATTTAACTATTACAAATGTTTTTTTAAGTATTTGGCATTTTTGTTGTTCACCAAGGATCTGACCCTTCAATTATTAGAGAATTCACATGTTCCCAACAAGTTATAATACATACAAAGATAACAATTTCATTTGATGACAGGATTTCAACGAAGATATCTTGTCTCACGGACGTGACCTAGACCTGATGAGGGAGTACGCAGATGACCTGCTCGAATCACAGCCTGACCTTCGTCACATGGTTGAAAATATCATCGGTAGGTCCTCCATCCACCCAGTTGACCTCTGTTCTGCTTCTTTGATGCCTCTTTGACCTCATAAATCTGACTTTATTAATCTGACCTCTGAGCACCAAAGATGACCTCACATCACAATAATCTACTTGCTTTAGGAGTAAAGCAATTAATGTCACAATGGTTGTTTTAAAATATTGAGAAATTCTTTTGCTTTTCAAACAAACAAACAACATTTAGCCCAGACCTAACAGACTAGCATAGCAGAAGTATTTAGTCTAGCCTGCGTTGCAAGAACCAAGATGGAAGCTGTGATTGTCACTAAATGTTGAAATAAAAATCTGGAAATTCCTGGAAAAAAACACTTTATGAAACCTTGTCAAGTAACTTGACTTAGTCTTTCAAATGATTATAAAATGCCATGCAATTACATTGAGGTATTCTGTGATATAATTGGCAGTTTATTTCAGTTTTATACCCCAATATTAAATATTACAGGCATGAGAAATTTCAAACTTGAAATTAAATTATTTACTATATCATAGGTGACAGCACCAAGCGATACGAGGCCCTACTCGCCAAGTTACGTGAGCTGCTGAATGCCCTCCAAGCTGCTCTCGCAAGCTCTCAGGGTCTCCACGAGCAACTGGACATGACCCTGAGGTGGCTGGACGAAGCAGAAAGGAACGTCCACAAGATGGAGAAAGGAACAGTCATAGTGGCCCAGAAGGAACCACTACAGGAGAACATGAAGGAACAAATGGTAGGTCCTTGGAGAGTGATCCAGGTTACCATTTGAAGTAATTCACTTAAGGTTGTTTTTTAAGATTTATTTGGAAATATTGGAGGTCTATGGACCCATATGCCATGAAAAGATTAAAATCTTTAAAACTGACCTCCAAATCTATCCAGTGAATGGTATCTGAAATCTTCAAATTGAATATAATATATATATATATATATAATTTGCCTTTCTGATGATTTAATATGGAAACCTTAAAACCATCTAAGTGGCCTAAAATCAACTACTTCTGATGAACATTTTCTTCCAAGTTAAAGTTAGTGATTACACTACACACAAACAAGTTTTCTTTCCCATCAATATGATTTATTTTATTCAAACCCAAGGGAATACTGAGTGTAATTTTAATTTTTTTAATTTTAATTATTGAAAGTTTAACCTATTTTCACAATTTCAACAACACAGGCAATTCAAACCGACATAGAGACCCACAAAACAACCATCGACACACTGGTGTTGACAGCGACTAGTGTGGCCAGAAGCAGTGAACCAGACACGGCTAGATTGATAACCTCCAAGATGGAGAGTATTGAGAGGCGGTACACCACCATCAGCGACGTCACCCTGCAACACGGTGATGACCTGCGATTCCTCAACGGCAAGGTCAACGACTTTGAGAGAGAGGTAGACAAGCTGGAAGACTGGGTCATCCCAACCATCGAGATGTTAGAGGACAAGAACTTGATGAGTGGAGGAGATGTCACACAGCTGAGTAAAAAGATCAATGTAAGAATCTAGGGATCGAAGATGAGGGGGGTGGGGTGAGGGAAGGGGAAGGGGAGGGGATAACCATCGAGATGTTAGAGGACAAGAACTTGATGAGTGGAGGAGAAGTCACACAGCTAAGTAAAAAGATCAATGTAAGAAACTAGGGATTGGAGATGAGGGGGGTGGGGGTGAGGGAAGGGGAGGGGATAACCATTGAGGTGTTAGAGGACAAGAACTTGATGAGTGGAGGAGATGTCACACAGCTGAGTAAAAAGATCAATGTAAGAATCTAGGGATCGAAGATGAGGGGGGTGGGGTGAGGGAAGGG